>SJYT01081327.1:252103-324618 GCA_006410635.1 Cephalophus harveyi
CATCTCTTGTTTGACCACTTCCAATTTGCCTTGATTCATGGACCTGACATTCCAGGTTCCTATGCAGTATTGCTCTTTACAGCATCGGATCTTGCTTCCATCACCATTCACATCCAAAACTGGGTATTGTTTTTGCTTTGGCTCCATCCCTTCATTCTTTCTGGAGTTATTTCTCCACTGATTTCCAGTAGCATATTGGGCACCCACTGACCTGGGGAGTTCCTCTTTTGGTAGCCTATCATTTTGCCTTTTCATACTGTTCATGGGGTTCTCAAGGCAATAATACTGAAGTGGCTTGGCATTCCCTTCTCCAGTGGACCACGTTCTGTCAGATCTCTTCACCATGACCCACCTGTCTTGGCTTGCCCTGCAGGCATGGCTTGGTTTCATTGAGTTAGACAAGGCTGTGGTCCTAGTGTGATTAGATTGACTAGGTTTCTGTGAGTATTGTTTCAGTGTGTCTGCCCTCTTATGCCCTCTTGCAACACGTACCATCTTACTTGGGTTTCTCTTACCTTGGGCATGGGGTATCTCTTCACGGCTGCTCCAGCAAAGCACAGCCAGTGCTCCTTAACTTGGATGAGGTGTATCTCCTTATTGCCGCCGTTCCTGACCTTCAAAGTGGGATAGATCCTCTAGGCCCTCCTGTGCCTGTGCAGCCACCGCTCCTCCGGTTGCTCCTCCCTGCCACCGCCCCTGGCCTCGGGCGTGGGTGGCTCCTCCCAGCTGCCGCCCCTGGCCTCAGGCTCGGGGTGGCTCCTCAGGGTCATTGCCCCTGGCCTCGGCTGCGAGGTGGCTTCTCCTAGCTGCCCCTGACCTCAGATGTGGGGTGTCTCCTCCCAGCCGCCACTGGCCTAGGATGCAGGGTAGCTCCTCTCGGCTGTTGCCCCGACCTCAGACGTGGGGTGTCTCCTCCCGGCCGCTGCCCCTGTCCTCGGACGTGGGGTAGCTCCTCCTGGCCACCACTGACCTCGGACGCCACTGACCTCAGACGCCACTGATCTCGGACGCTGGGTAGCTCCTCCCGGCCGCCCCTGACCTTGGACACAGGTTACCTCCTCTCAGTCGTTCCTGCGCTGTCACAGCCTGGCACGCTAGGCTTCTGCCCCTGACCTCGGACGTGGGATAGATCCTTCCGGCTGCCACTGACCTCGGACGCAGGGTAGCTCCTCCCGGCTCCCCCTGACCTCGGACACAGGGTACCTCGTCTTGGCCCTTCCTGTGCCATGGCAGCCTGGCACTCTAGGCCACTGCCCCTGACCTCGGATGTGGGGTAGCTCCTCTCAGCCGTGCTTGGCTCTCACAGCCGCCTGCGCTTAGTGCACAGCTCTCGCAGCCGCCTGCGCCCAGAAAAACAAAGTCAGCCACTCTTTCCCCATGTATTTACCACAAAGTGATGGGAACAGATGCCATGATCTTAGATTTCTGAATGTTGAGTTTCAAGCCTACTTTTTCACTCTCCTCTTTCACTTTCATCCAGAGGTTCTTCAGTTCTTCTTCACTTTCTGCCATAAGGGTGATGCCATTTGCATATCTGAAATTATTAATGTTTTCCCAACAATCTTGATTTCAGATTGTGTCTCATCCAGCCCAGCATTCCACATGATATGCTCTGCATATAAATTAAATAAGCAGGGTGACAATATACAACTTTGAGGTACTTCTTTCCCGATTTGGAACAGGTCCATTGTTCCATGTACAATATTAGCTCTAACTTCTTGACCTGCATATGGAGTCAGGAAAGGGCTCTGGTATTCCCATCACTTTAAGTATTTTCCACAATTTGTTGTGATCCACACAGTCAAAGGCTTTGGTGTAGTCAATAATACAGTCAGTTCAGTTCAGTTCGTGTCCGACTCTTTGCAACCCCATGAATCGCAGAGGTAGATGCTTTCCTGGAATTATTTTTATTTTTTCAATGAACCGATGGGTGTTGGCAATTTGATCTCTGGTTCCTCTGACTTTTCTAAATCTGTCTTAAATATCTGGAAGTTCATGGTGCATATACTGTTAAACCTTGGCTTAGAGAATTTTCAGCAGTATTTTGCTAGCATCTAAGATGAGTGCAATTATATGATAGTTTGAACATTCTTTGGCATTGCCTTTCTTTGGGATTGGAATGAAAACTGAATTTTTCCTGTCCTGTGTCCACTGCTGAGTTTTCCAGATTTGCTGGCATATTGAGTGCAGCTCTTTCACTGCATCATCTTTTAGGATTTGAAATAGCTCAACTGGAATTCCATCACCTCTACTAGCTTTGTTCATAGTGATGCTTCCTAAGGCCCACTTAACTTCACATTCCAGGATGTCTGGCTCTAGATGAGTGATCACAGCATCCCGATTATCCAGGTCATGAAGATTATTTTCTGTACAGTTCTTCTATGTATTCTTGCCACCTTTTCTTAATATCTTCTGCTTCTCTTAGGTCTATAGCATTTCTGTGCTTTATTGTGCGCATCTTTGCATGAAATGTTCCCTTGCAAGCTCTAATTTTCTTGAAGAGATCTCTAGTCTTTCCCATTCTATTGTTTTCCTCTTTTTCTTTGCATTCATCCCTGAGGAAGGCTATCTTATCTCTCCTTGGTATTCTTTGGAACTCTACATTCAAATGATATATCTTTCCTTTTCTCCTTTGCCTTTCACTTCTCTTCTTTTCTCAGCTATTTGTAAGGCTTCCTCAGACAGCTATTTTGCACTTTTTTGTTTCTTTTTCTTAGGGATACTCTTGATTACTGCCTACCTCACAATGTCATGAACCTCCATCCATTGTTCTTCAGGCACTCTATCAGATCTAATCCCTTGAATCTGTTTGTCATTTCTATTGTATAGTCATAAGGAATTTGATTTAGGTCGTACTTGAATGGTCTCACATCCATACATGACCACAGGAAAAACCATAGCCTTGAACTGCAAGGAGATCCAACCAGTCCATTCTGAAGGAGATCAACCCTGGGATTTCTTTGGAAGGAATGATGCTAAAGCTGAAACTCCAGTACTTTGGCCACCTCATGCGAAGAGTTGACTCATTGGAAAAGAGTCTGATGCTGGGAGGCATTGGGGGCAGGAGGAGAAGGGGACGACCGAGGATGAGATGGCTGTATGGCATCACTGACTCGATGGATGTGAGTCTGAGTGAACTCCGAGAGATGGTGATGAACAGGGAGGCCTGGCATGCTGCGATTCATGGGGTCGCAAAGAGTCAGACACGACTGAGCGACTGAACTGAACTGAACTGAACTGAATGGTCTAGTGGTTTTCCCTGCTTTCTTCAATTTAAGTCTTAATTTGGCAATAAGGAGTTCATGATCGGAGCCACAGTCAGCTCCCAGTCTTGTTTTTGCTAACTGTGTTGATCATCTCCATCTTTGGCTGCAAGAATATAATCAATCTGATTTCGCTATTAACTATCTGGTGATGTCCATGTGTAGATTCTTCTCTTGTGTTGTTGGAAGAGGATGTGTTGTTGGGAGAGGATGTTTGCTATGACCAGTGCATTCTCTTGGTAAAACTCTATTAGCCTTTGCCTTGCTTCATTTTGTATTCCAAAGCCAGTTTTGCCTGTCATCAAGGTATCTCTGGATTTCCTATTTTTGTATTCCAGTCCTCTATAATTAAAATGACATCTTTTTGGAATGTTAGTTCTAGAAGGTCTTGTAGGTCTTTATAGAACCATTCAACTTCAGCTTCTTCAGCATTAATGGTTTGGGTGTAGACTTGGATTACAGTGATACTGAATGGTTTGCCTTGGAAATGAACAGAGATCATTCTGTTGTTTTTGAGATTGCATCCAAGTAGAGCATATTGGACCCTTTGGTTAACTATGATGGCTACTCCATTTCTTCTAAGGGATTCTTGCCCACAGTAGTAGATATAATGATCATCTGAGTTAAATGCACCCATTCCAATCTACTTTAGTTCACTGATCCCTACAATGTCAGTGTTCACTCTTGCTATATCCTGTTTGACCAGTTCCAATTTACCTTGATTCCTGGACCTAACATTCCATGTTCCTATGCAATATTGTTCTTTACTGCATTGGACTTTACCTCCATCCCCCATCACACCCCCAACTGTGCATTGTTTTCACTTTGGCTCTGTCTCTTCATTCTTTCTGGTGTTATTTCTCTCCTTCTTCAGTAGCTTATTGGGCACCTCCTGACTTTCTTTTTTAACTTACATGTGGAGTACATAATGAGAAACACTGACCTGGATGAAGGACAAGCTGGAATCAAGATTGCCAGGAGAAATATCAATAGCCTCAGATTTGCAGATGACATCACCCTTATGGCAGAAAATGAAGAAGAACCAAAGAGCATCTTGATGAAAGTGAAAGAGGGGAGTTACAAACTTGGCTTAACACTCAACATTCAGAAAACTAAGATCATGACATCTGGTCCCATCACCTCATGGAAAATAGACAGGAAACAGTGGAAACTGTGGCAGACTTTATTTTCTGGGACTCCAAAATCACTGCAGATGTTAATTGCAGCCATGAAATTAAAAGATATTTACTCTTAGGAAGGAAAGTTATGACCAACCTAGACAGCATATTAAAATGCAAACACATTACTTTGTCCACAAATGTCCATCTAGTCAAAGCTATGGTTTTTCCAGTAGTCATGTATGGATATGAGAGTTGGACTATAAAGAAAGCTGAGCACCAAAGAATTGAAGCTTTTAAACTGTGGTGTTGCAGAAGACTCTTGAGAGTCCCTTGGACTGCAAGGAGATCCAACCAGTTCATCATAAAGGAGATCAGTCTTGAGTGTTCATTGGAAGGACTGATGTTGAAGCTGAAACTCCAATCCTTTGGCCACCTGATGTGAAGAGCTGACTTATTGAAAAGACCCTGATGCTGGGAAAGATTGAATGTGGGAAGAGAGGGATGACAGAGGATGAGATGGTCAGATGGCATCACCGACTCAATGAACATGAATTTGAGTAAACTCAGGGAGTTGATGATGGACAGGGAGACCTGGCAGGCTGCAGTCCATTTGGTTGCTAAGAGTCAGACATGACTAAGTGACTGAACTGAACTGATCTGACCTCGGAATTCATCTTTCAGTGTCATTCCTTTTTGCCTTTTCATACTGTTCATCAGTTTTTCAAGGCAAGAATACTGAAATGGTTTGCCATTCCCTTCTCCAGTGGACTGTGTTGTGTCAGAACTCTCCACCATGACTCATTTATCTTGGGTGGCCCTACCCAGCATAGCTCATAGCTTATTGAGTTAGACAAGGCTGTGGTTCATGTGATCAGTTTGATTAGTTTTCTGTGATTTTCCATCTGTCTGACGTCTGAGGGATAAAGATAAGAGGCTTATGCAAGCTTCCTGATTGGAGAGAGTGTCTGTGGGGGAAACTGTGTCTTGTTCTGATGGACAGTGCCATGCTCAGTAAACCTTTAGTCCAATTTTCTGTTGATGGGAGGGGCTGTGTTCCTCCCTGTTGTTTGATTTGAGATGAAACTATGGTGGAGGTAATGAAGATAATGGTTATCTCCTTTAAAAGATCCTGTGCACACACTGCTGCACTCAGTGCCACCGACACTTTAGCAGGCCATTGTGGACACATGCCTCTGCTGACTGATGCCTCTGCCAGAGACTCTTGGACCTTCACAGGCAAGTCTGGGTCAGTCTTTTGCGGGGTCACTGCTCCTTTCTCCTGGGTCCTGGTGCACATAAGGTTTTGTTTGTGCCCTCCAAGATCCTGTTTCCCAGTCCTTTGTAAATGCTGATCAAATCCCACTGGCCTTGAAGTCAGATTCCCTAGGGGTTTTCAGTCACTTTGTCAGATCCCCAGGTTGGGAAATCTCTTGTGGTCCTAGGACTTTCTTAGCAGTGTGATAATTTATTTGGTATAATTGTTCTGAAGTTTGTGGGTCATCTGCTCAGCAGCTCTTTGGTGGGGTTAATTGCAACCTCCTCCAAGAGGCCTTATGCCACATCCAGGACTGCTTCACCCAGAGCCCCTGCCCCTACAGCAAACTGCTGACCCATACTTCCACAGGAGACACTCAGACACTCAGAGGCACATTTGGCTCAGAATATGATATGACAGTATGTAAAGTAGAAATGGACCAGTGATTATTCACAGAGCATTCCATGTTGATAGGTAGATTAAATGAACAACATATCACAGATTGGAGTTGGCCATTGAAAAAGGAAATTGGCTAACTGAACTTGAAATTGGTGTTATCAATATGGAGTTTTATAATTGGAATTTAATCAAATTATCAATGGAGAGATCCCTTCTAGTGCAGACACAGAAAGCAAACATTAAGATTAAGAAGGAAGTGGAATAAAAGAGGAGACAAAAAAACATTAAACAGTTGAAGGCAGGAGGAGAAGGGGACAACAGAGGATGAGATGGTTGATGGCATCACCAACTCAATGGACATGAGTTTGGGAAAACTCCAGGACTTGGTGATGGACAGGGAGGCCTGGCGTGCTGCAGTCCATGGGGCCACAAAGAGCCAGACACGATTGAGTGACTGAACTGAAAAGCAACTAATGGAAAAATGAGCATTTAGCTGTACGTTATTTCTATTAATCAGACAACTTTAAAATGCCAACCAGCACTCTAAAAGTATGAGGCCAACATCATATAGTCTTATATTTGAATTCCAAGGTTAATTTAAAGTTCTTGTTCAAATTGTGAGCAAATATTATAAACGAGAGAAATATACCTTAGTATTTTTATGAATGCCATTTGTATAATAGATGAAAAAATTATCTGAGATATTTATCATTAGCAAAAAACAAATAATTCAAGATTTGCTATAGAAGAAATATTCCAAGTGGCCTGACTTTCTTCCAATATAAGCCTAATTATATTAAGTCAGGAAATTTTTTCATCTAGGGCTAAAATTTTTTCAATATTCAGGTTAAATTGAACAGCATGCTGTAGCATTTCATAGTGACAAGATTGTTATATAAATTTACCATGCAAATATAATAAAAAGAAATAAATATCTATAATAATTTTCTAAATAAATTGCAAGATACATTAAAAGATAAAATTTGGTTAATATAGTTTTCAAAATGTTTACTATTTATAATAATGAATATTAAATATAATTTGGAAAACAGATTAAAATCTTAAACTACTGTTAATGTTTTGATATTAAAACTTTAATTATGCCTCAACTTGAACTTTTATAGAGACATATTAATGCATATATTTACTTTATATGCTCTGCTCTAGTGAAATTATCAGAGAAGGCAATGGCAACCCACTCCAGTACTCTTGCCTGGAAAATCCCATGGACGGAGGAGACTGGTAGGCTGCAGTCCATGGGGTTGCAAAGAGTTGAACATGACTGAGCTTTATGTCCAACCTAGATAGCATTTTCAAAAGCAGAGACATTACTTTGCCAACTAAGGTCCGTCTAGTCAAGGCTATGGTTTTTCCTGTGGTCATGTATGGATGTGAGAGTTGGACTGTGAAGAAGGCTGAGCGACACTCCAGTGTTCTTGCCTGGAGAATCCCAGGGATGGGGGAGCCTGGTGGGCTGCTGTCTCTGGGGTCACACAGAGTCAGACACGACTGATGTGACTTAGCAGCAGCAGCAGCAGCAGTGAAATTATGTAAAAATATTGCAAAATTATTGTTCTGTATTGAGAAATGTAAAATCAGAATAATATTCAAATGCTTACGAATATAGACCATGTTCTTTTATGAAGTCACTAATTATTGTAATAAAGGACTTTGGTTTTTGTTCTAGTGAAAGAGATAAAGCAAATATATAACTCAAACCATAACATTAGTATATATGTATTTAAGAGGGTAAATAGAGATATCTGATATTTGAATAGTTTTATGTTGGTTTTTAATGGACACACTAGTAATGTAATACTCAAAATTCTCCAAGCCAAGCTTCAGCAATATGTGAACCGTGAACATCCAGATGTTCAAGCTGGTTTTAGAAAAGGCAGAGGAACCAGAGATCAAATTGCCAACATCCTCTGTGTCATCAAAAAAGCAAGAGAGTTCCAGAAAAACACCTACTTCTGCTTTATTGATTATGCCAAAGCCTTTGACTGTGTGGATCACAATAAACTGTGGAAAATTCTGAAAGAGATGGGAATACCAGACCACCTGACCTGCCTCTTGCGAAACCTGTATGCAGGTCAGAAAGCAACAGTTAGAACTGGACATGGAACAACAGAGTGGTTCTAAGTAGGAAAAGGAGTACGTCAAGGCTGTATATTGTCACCCTATTTATTTAACTTATATGCAGAGTACATCATGAGAAATGCTGGGCTGGAGGAAGCACAAGCTGGAATCAAGATTGCCGGGAGAAATATCAATAATCTCAGATATGCAGATGACATCACCCTTATGACAGAAAGTGAAGAGGAACTAAAGAGCTTCTTGATGAAATTGAAAGAGGAGAGTGACAAAGTTGGTTAAAACTCAACATTCAGAAATCTAAGATCATGGCATCTGGTCCCATCACTTCATGGAAAATAGATAGGAAACAGTGGAAACTGTGGCAGACTTTATTTTTGGGGACTCCAAAATCACAGCAGATGTTAATTGCATCCATGAAATTAAAAGATACTTACTCCTAGGAAGGAAAGTTATGATCAACCTAGACAGCATATTAAAAAGCAAAGACATTACTTTGTCAACAAATGTCCATCTAGTCAGGCTATGGTTTTTCCAGTAGTCATGTATGGATGTGATAGTTGGACTATAAAGAAAGCTGAGCACCAAAGAATTGATGCGTTTGAACTGTGGTGTTGGAGAAGACTCTTGAGAGTCCTTTGGACTGCAAGGAGATCCAACCAGTTCATCATAAAGGAGATCAGTCATGAGTGTTCATTGGAAGGACTGATGTTGAAGCTGAAACTCCAATCCTTTGGCCACCTGATGCAAAGAGCTGACTCATTGGAAAAGATTCTGATGCTGGGAAAGATTGAGGGCAGGAGGAGAAGGTGATGACAGAGGATGAGATGGTTGGATGGCATCACTGACTCAGTGGACAAGGGTTTGGGTGAACTCCGGGAGTTGTTGATGGACAGGGAGGCCTGGCATGGTGCAGTTCATGGAGTTGCAGAGAGTCAGACACAACTGAGCAACTGAACTGATACTTAAAATAATCTAATAAGTAACTAGGAAATTTTACTCTAAGTTTTGCTATGACTCTGCTCAATAAGGATGATATGCTTACAATTTCATCTGAATTAATAAAAGCACATTATGCTCATACTTGAAGTGTAGAAGTGAAGATAAGAACAAATAATTTAAATACTTTTCTCATAATTATAAAATGACAACAGGCTCATGCTCAGGCATGTCCAACTCTTTATGACCCCATGGACTCTAGCAACCCCAAACACCTCTGTCTATGGGATTCTCCAGGCAATAATACTAGAGTGGGTTGCCATTTGCTCTTCAGGGGATCTTCCCGACCCAGGGATCACACCTGGGTCTCCTGCATTGCAGGAAGATTCTTTACCAACTGACCCACCAGGGAAGGCTTTACTTTACTCAGAAACACTTCAAATAAGAATAGAAGGCATGTAGCATTACCAAATCCCTCACATGAAGGCAGAAATCAAGATGATCTCTTAGCTTTATTTTAGCCTTGAAAAAATCAGATAAATGACACATAGATCTGACATCCCATCTCAAACTTGAGTTCATTTGGAACTTCACACTTTCCATGATTTTTAAATTTTCATAAAACCCATTCCTCATAAGTGAAGTCCATAAAAATTACAGAATTTTTTAAGATAGATGTAGGAACTCAAATTTGGCCAATAGTTGGAAATTATGATCAATGGAATCTTTTTATTGTGGTTCTGAAAGTTTGCTTCTTGGCCATCGGTATATCTTATCAGAAATGTCTATTTAGGTCTTCTGCACATTTTTTTTGGTTGTTGTTCATTTTTAATTTAGCTTTGTTTTAAGATAATTGTAGATTCACATGCAGCTGTAGGAAATAATACAGAGATGCCTTGTAATAGCTATTAATTTCCCCTAATAATAACATCTTGAAAAACTGTAGTATAATATCACAACCAGGATGTTGATGTTGATACAGACAAGATAAAAAAGTTTCCATAACTGTTAAAATCCTCTGGATATCCTTATAAAGGCCTACTAACTTCCCTAAAACACTATCCTTCATTAGCCCTAGAAATGACTAATCTGTTTTCCATTTCTGTGATACTGTCATTTCAAAAATATGAACGCATGGAATCATAGAGAATGTCCCCTTTGGGGATTGGATTTCTTTTCACTTAGCATAATTATCTGGAGATACATCTGAGTTGTATGTATGAATAATTTCTTCTTTTAATTGCTGAGCAGCATTTCAGGGTATAGCTATGTTACACTTTGGTTAATCATAGACTCATTGAATGACATCTAGATTCTTTCTAGTTTTTGCCATTATAAAAAAAAATCTGCTAAAGCATTTGTGTACATATTTTCATAGAAACCTCATTTTAATTTCTCTGGAATATATACCTAGTAGTACAATTGATAGGAGATATAGTAAATGAGGCCTTCCCAGGTGACACTAGTGGTAAAGAATCTGCCTATCAATGCAGGAGACACAAGAGACACAAGTTTGTGCCTTAGTTGGGAAGATACCCTGGAGTAGGAAATGGTACTCTACTCCAGTATTCTTGTCTGGAAAATTCCATGGGCAGAGGAGCCTGTCGGACTATAGTCCATGGGGCCACAAAATGTTGGACATGACTTAGTGACAACACACACATCCTATGTCATATAATATCTTATGAAGCAAAAGGTTAAAATAAATACCTTGTTGATTGCCTATCATCCCAAAATCACTACTATTTATTCAGATCAAGAGAAAAATGAGAAAATAAAGTTTTCACTCAAACTGAAGTACTTGCTGCTTGGGGTGAGGAAACCATGCATGGTAAAACTGGAATGCTGCATGCTAAGCACTAAGTGGTGTCTGACTCTGTGCAACTCCATGGACTGTAGCCCACCAGGCTCCCCTGTCGATGGGATTCTCCAGTCAAGAATAATGGAATGGGTTGTCATGCCCTTCTCCAGGAGATGTTCCCTACCTGGGGATCGAACCCGCATCACTAATATCTCTTGCATTGATAGGTGGAGACACTAGGGCCATCTGGGAAGCCCTATTTCTTTCTTTCTTTTATTTTTTTACATTAATTTTTATTGTAATATAGTTGTTTTACAATGTTGAGTTAGGTTCTGCTGTACAGCAAAGTATATCAACTATATCCTCTCTTTCTTTGGATTTCCTTCCCTATTTATGTCACTACAAGCATTGAGTAGAGTTCCCTGTGCTATACAGTAGGTTCTCATTAGTTACCTATTTCATAATTAATAGTGTGTATATGTCAATCACATGCACCCAATTCATCTCACCCCTCTATCCCTCATCCCCATATTCTTATGTCCATTCTTTACATCTGTGTCTCTGTTTCAGCTTTGCAAAAAAATTCATACGCTTTGTTTTTCTAGGTCCCACATGTAAGTGGGAATCAAATATTTCTTTATTGAATTAGATATCAAGGGAATTAACAGTCCACATGGACCTTGAGAGTTTGATGAGGTATTCCAGCAGGAATTGCAGAATATCACTTACCAAGGAAAGTTCTCTTTTGTTTGATGAGATGTCATCTATTCACAGTAATGCTTTGGAAAATGTCCTCAAAGAGAGATAGTAAGAACTGAAAATCAAGTAGCCACATCAAAAACAATCATAGACGATAAACTGAACCAGACATGTTATAGCCAGGGAGGAAAAAAAAAAAAAATTAAAAACTCACTTTGATTACTGATTCTTCTGAGGAAAAAAACTATAATTTTACATTTCTCAAAATCTGTGGAGTAAATAGATATTTATTTTACCCTAAAGTTGTGATGAGACAGAGGATGAGATGGTTGGATGGCATCACCAACTCAATGGACATGAGCCTTACAAAGAGTTGTGAAAAGAAAAGAGGCAAAAAGCAAAGGAGAAAAGGAAAGATATAAGCATCTGAATGCAGAGTTCCAAAGAATAGCAAGAAGAGATAAGAAAGCCTTCCTCAGAGATCAATGCAAAGAAATAGAGGAAAACAACAGAATGGGAAAGACTAGAGATCTCTTCAAGAAAATTAGAGATATCAAGGGAACATTTCATGCAAAGATGGGATCAATAAAGGACAGAAATGGTATGGACCTAACAGAAGCAGAAGATATTAAGAAGAGATGGCAAGAATACACAAAAGAACTGTACAAAAAGGATCTTCATGACCTGGATAATCATGATGATGTGATCACTCATCAAGAGCCAGACATCCTGGAATGTGAAGTCAAGTGGGCCTTAGAAAGCATCACTATGAACAAAGCTAGTGAAAGTGATGGAATTCCAGTTGAGCTATTTCAAATCCTGAAAGATGATGCTGTGAAAGTGCTGCACTCAATATGCCAGCAAATTTGTAAACTCAGCAGTGGCCACAGGACTGGAAAAGGTCAGTTTTCATTCCAATCCCAAAGAAAGGCAATGCAAAAGAATGCTCCAACTACCACACAATTGCACTCATCTCACATGCTAGTAAAGGAATGCTCAAATTCTCCAAGCCAGGCTTCAGCAATATGTGAACCGTGAACTTCCTGATGTTCAAGCTGGTTTNGTAATGCTCAAAATTCTCCAAGCCAGGCTTCAGCAATATGTGAACCATGAACTTCTAGATGTTCAAGCTGGTTTTAGAAAAGGCAGAGGAATCAGAGATCAAATTGCCAACATCCACTGGATCATCGAAAAAGCAAGAGTTCCAGAAAAACATCTATTTCTACTTTATTGACTATGCCAAAGCATTTGACTCTATGGGTCACAATAAACTGTGGAAAATTCTAAAAGAGATGGGAATACCAGACCACCTGACCTGCCTCTTGAGAAACCTATATGCAGGTCAGGAAGCAACAGTTAGAACTGGACATGGAAAAATGGACTCGTTCCAAACAGGAAAAGGAGTACGTCAAGGCTGTATATTGTCACCCTGCTTATTTAACTTATATGCAGAGTAAATCATGACAAATGCTGGGCTGGAAGAAATACAAGCTGGAATCAGGATCAGCAGGAGAAATATCAATAACCTCAGATATGCAGATGACACCACCCTTATGGCAGAAAGTGAAGAGGAACTAAAAAGCCTCTTGATGAAAGTGAAATAGTAGGTGAAAAAGTTGACTTAAAGCTCAGCATTCAGAAAACTAAGATCATGACATCCGGTCCCATCACTTCATGGCCAACAGTTTGGAAAACAGTGGAAACAGTGTCAGAGTTTAATTTTGGGGCTCCAAAATCAGTGCAGATGGTGACTGCAGCCATGAAATAAAAAGATGCTTACCGCTTGGAAAAAAAGCTATGACCAACCCAGACAGTATATTAAAAAGCATCGACATTATTTTGCCAACAAAGGTCCATTTAGTCAAGCCTATGGTTTTTCCAGTGGCCATGTATGGATGTGACAGTTGGAGTATAAAGAAAGCTGAGTGTCAAAGAATTGATGCTTTTGAACTGTGTTGTTGGAGACGATTCTTGAGAGTCTCTTGGACTGCAAGGAGATTCAAGCTGTCCATCCTCAAGGAGATCAGTCCTGAGTGTTCATTGGTAGGACTGATGTTGAAACTGAAACTCCAATGCTTTGGCCACCTGATGCAAGTTCTGACTCATTTCAAAAGACCCTGATACTGGGAAAGATTGAAGGCAGAAGGAAAAGGAGACAACAGAGGATGAGTGGTTGGATGACATTATCAACTCAATGGACATGAGTTTTGGTAAACCTCGGGAACTGTTGATAGACGGGGAGGCCTGGCGTGCTGCAGTCCATGGCTTTACCAAGAGTTGGACACGACTGAGCGACTGAACTGAACGAAAGATGAAATACAAATAGGTTTACTAGAAAACATTTTTCTGGATATAGAGAACCAAAATAAAATAAAGAAGGCCTCATACAAAGTACACTAGTTATTTTATTTTCTCTAAATATTGAGGAATCAATGTACAGTTCATTTCAGCTCAGTCGTGTCCAACTCTTTGTGACCCCATGAATCGCAGCACACCAGGCCTCCTTGTCCATCACCATCTCCCGGAGGTCACTCAGACTCATGTCCATCGAGTCCGTGATGCCATCCAGCCATCTCATCCTTGGTCGTCCCCTTCTCCTCCTGCCCCCAATCCCTCCCAGCATCAGAGTCTTTTCCAATGAGTCAACTCTTCTCATGAGGTGGCCAAAGTACTGGAGTTTCAGCTTCAGCATCATTCCTTCCAAAGAAATCCCAGGGCTGGTCTCCTTCAGAATGGACTGGTTGGATCTCCTTGCAGTCCAAGGGACTCTTAAGAGTCTTCTCCAACACCACAGTTCAAAAGCATCAATTCTTCGGCGCGCAGCTTTCTTCACAGTCCAACTCTCACATCCATACATGACTACTGGAAAAACCATAACCTTGACTAGATGGACCTTAGTCGGCAAAGTAATGTCTCTGCTTTTGAATATACTATCTAGATTGGTCATAACTTTAATGTACAGGAGGGGTCTTTCCCAAACAATAGTAGTCACAATCTTGAAATATTTAAGCCACCATGACTCTTTTAATGTTTTATTCCTTGGTTTGGATTTTTTCAGTTTCAATTACGGAATTTTCTTTTTCCCACAACTTAAACTGTACCTACAGCCCCTTAGGTCAGTTCTGACTTTACCACAATACAAATGTTTCTCTGCTCCTTAAATCAATTGTTCCAGAAGAGCTGTCTGTAGACAAATTTGATCTCTTTGGTTTACAGCTGTTTTCAAAATAATTTAGAAGTCCCTCCTGGAACTCCTGACATAATTAGTGCAATTCTGTAGTTTTAATCATGTTTTTAAAGAAAGGAGGGTAAATATGTCATAACACAGTCACATTTGATAAATCTAATTACTTGGGTATTAACAATAAACACTTTCAGTTTTCTTCTGAAGGCAATATATACTGCTGTAATGCAATATTTTTCTGTTCTGAAGCTGGTGGTGGTAGCTGCAGTAGAATAGAGATGATTGTTTCTTTAAATAGCACAGCTGTACTTGTGGGTTTTCAATGCTACTGTTTGGTGACCACTAATTTCATATCTTAGCAGGCAAAACTGTATTTTATTCCTTACAAGTGAAGCACATTCTGAGACTCTTAAAGATGACTGCCTGATATCTAAGGGCTAAATGGATACTCATCTGAACTCCACAGGACAGAAATTAACATGCACAGTTGAAGCAGTTTTGTTTTTACTGTTCAATCCCTTTCATGAAGTATGGGATTTCTCCTGGTTTTGTCCTTTGGGACTTCAAGCTACTTGTAGCCACAAGGAGTATGACCAGAGATTGCCTGGTACTCAGAGCAATTGAAAAGAGAGGTCTGCACTCCGGTACATATTCATAAAGCACACCTAACATTCTAAATGTAATGGAAATCACACTATGGCTCTTTTTACATCATGGCATTCCCATTACACCATGGGGGGCACTTCCCAAGCTGCCAAAGAAGGTTCTTTAGGGACGTATGCCACATTCTGATGCCGCCCTCGGCGTGTTCTGGAGGAATGACGTGGTATCTTATATTATGCACAGATCCAGAAGATTATTTTACTGGCACAAAAAGAGTAATCTAAAATTCACAATTATCTCATATTTTTAAAAAACACATTGTATCTGTAATACTGCTTTATTCATATATATACACACACACACACATCTATATATAAATATGTGTATGTGAGTATGTTTGGGTGTATTCATATAATATATAACTCCATACAGATACTTGAATGAGATTTCAATATTTTCCAAAAGATATTTCATTTTTCAGTATCTTGAGGATCTCCATTTTTTCCCAACTTTCTGTCACTGTATTAATATTTCTCTTTCAATTTTCCATAGCTGTTCAGTATTTTCCTTACTTTTGTTTATTCCATCATCTTTATCATCTCCAATTTCCTCCTTTCTAATGCTTTCTTTACTACTTTTGTGATACAGATCTAGTCACGTTTTAACTAAAATTAACTAAATTACTCCAACTCATGACTCATTGGAAAAGGCTCTGATGCTGGGAGGGATTGGGAGCAGGAGAAGAAGGGGACGACAGAGGATGAGATGGCTGGATGGCATCACGGACGCGATGGACGTGAGTCTCAGTGAACTCCGGGAGATGGTGATGACGTTTTAACTAAAATTAACTAAATTACTCCAACTCATGACTCATTGGAAAAGGCTCTGATGCTGGGAGGGATTGGGAGCAGGAGAAGAAGGGGACGACAGAGGATGAGATGGCTGGATGGCATCACGGACGCGATGGACGTGAGTCTGAGTGAACTCCGGGAGATGGTGATGGACAGGGAGGCCTGGCGTGCTGTGATTCATGGGGTCGCAGAGTCGGACACGACTGAGCGACTGAACTGAAGTGAACTGAACTCCAACTCAAGAGGCCTTTGGTTCTTAAAGTTGAAGAAACTGAAAAACAGTTTATTAACTATAGCAAAATGGTTTATTAACTTTTTTCTATTTTTTGATTCTGTGTGTATAACTAGCAAGCTAGTCCTTTTATCATGAGCTAAAACTGCAATAGCTCAATCTGAGATTTTTTTTTTTAAGTAGAAGACAAGTGAAATGACTTTACAGTGTACTCTCTAATTTTTAAAAGCTTTATCTCATGTCATGCACATAATAAATATTTGATAAAGGCATTGCAATGGAATGAGTGATAAACTTTAGACAGATATAATCTCCAAAAGATTTTGAGAAAGAGTAATTTTTAACATTTTGATGAAAGGCAAAATCTAATAAATATATAGGAATGAAGCAGGTAAATTGTTTCAAAAGCTTAATTTTCTTCAAATCAAAGATTTCATCTGAAAGACAGAACCAGAAAACAAGACAATTCTAGTTTATTCAGCTCACTACAAGTCAAAAGTAACCATACCTATATGGCCTGGTGTTTGCTATTAGCAAAAATATTTAAAAGCGAAGAAAGAGTAGATAATAACTAGCAATTTATAAATTAAAAGAGAGTTTTACCAAAGACAGTCAGCTCTGCTGGATCACTGTCTCTCTCTCCCACCATGTTGGTGCCCACACATGTATACATCCCGGCATCACTCTTTCTGGTATTGGAGATCATTAGTTTCCCACCACGGATCTGTTAAAATTGGAGGGGAAAAACAAGAAAGAAAATAAAGGAAAATGAAGAAGAAAATAAACAGAGAAAGAAAGGTCATTAATAAAAAATCTTGAAACATTAAGCACATAATTTTTCTCTAGAAGAAATAGTTGAGTGTCTAAGACACAAAACTCTTCCACTCTTTTGGCATCTTTTAAATTCTGCTTCCATGTAAGCCTCCATATTCTCTTTCTAGAGAATGCTTCTTTAAGGCAGTCTTCCTCTCTCTTGCCTGATCCTATTTCAAGACTTGTGACTGCTGCCTTTAAACCTCATGGTTGGTCTTCACTCTGAAATTCTGTTGAATGAATTTCTATTGACATCTGTCATTAGAAAGAAGCGCTAGCTATTTTATTTGGATAATATAATGTGATCCAATTGACTCAGAAGAATTCAGTGAGTATTTGTGAGTACTTCTATTGGCTGGGCAGTGTTCTAGGTCCTTGAGATTCAGCAGTAAATTAAATAGTAAAAATCTCTGTCTTCATGGGGTATTTGTTAGCATTAAAATTATCTTTGTCTCATCTTAACTGTATTTATAAGACAACTTTTGAAGAGGGACGTGAGGTTGAATAAAAACAAATAATTTTTTTGAATGATGAGTATGACTTGGTACAAACCGTTGGTTTTGTATATGTGGCCCCTAAATGTTTCTTAAATAAGAAGCATTTCTGTTTGAATAAACAAATATAATGATGTTAAAATATTGTTTAAAGAGGATACTACAGAAGAATAAGCTTTTCAGTAAATGTATCATCAACTTACAAGTTCTTTTCCAATTTTTAGGTTTTTTGTTTTTTTTTTAACAATCACTCTTAAAGAGATATGAGATAAGAACATGATGGTTTCCTCCTTTACTTTTTAACTTCACAGGCAGACAGAACTCAAGTAGATATGTTTTCATCAGACATACTTCAGGCTCTAAAACTAGCCATGTCATAACAAAGTATTTTCAACATTTTTTTATACTTAGGAAGAAAAGATCATCAACCTTTTCTCAACTAAATGCAGTGGAATAAATGATAGTTTAAAAACCACGGAGGCCATTTTTCCTCCCCTTAAAGACGAAACTGACAGTATGATTTGATTTGTTCAGTGGAACTAAAGCAACATTTCACCGGAAGAAAGGCCCTAGCACGTAAGGACTTGACTGCTTGCTGCAGCTGGAACCCTGAGACAACGATGGGAATTAGCTCACGCTGAGTGCACGCGAAGTCACTTCAGTTGTGTCTGCCTCTTTGCGACCCCATGGACTATAGCTCACCAGGCTCCTCTGTCCATGGAATTCTCCAGGCAAGAATACTGGAACAGGTTGTCATGCCCTCCTGCAGGGGATCTTGCCAACCCAGGAATCAAACCCGCGTCTCTTATGTCTCCTGCATTGGCAGGCAGGTTCCTCACTACTCGTGCCAGCTGGGGAGCCCCTAGCCCAAGCTAGTCTGCTGGAAAATGGGAGGCTATGAGGAGAAGAACCAAGATGGCTGGCTTGAGAGGGAGCCAATGGCCAGACATGTGAGTAGAGGAAAGTAATCCTAGATCATTCAGCTGCCAGCACACTTTCAAACAAGCCACAGAAGCTGGAGAACGCCTAGCAAAGATCAACCAACCTGGCCGAGAGCAAAGAACTGTCAACTCAGGCACAGAATCACAGAGTAAATGCAATGGTTGTATTGTGGGGTGATTTGCTATAAAGCAAAAATGTAATGATTACAAACACGAAAAAGAAAATCCTGAACACGAGCACATTTTCCCAAGTTTGGTAGCCAAGCACAGGCCATTGGGAACCACATGATTTTTCACTGTAGATCTCCACAGTGTCTACAGTTCAAAACAGAATGCTCATGTGAATATGCTGTGATCATTTGCATGGTCTCTCTGATTCTGTGTTGATATAATCACAATGTATACATAAGAATAAAATCTCACTTATAAGATATTTGTAAAGATAATAGACACCCAGACTATATGGACATTTTAATAGAAATGGCACATTTGTTCTGTTAAATGACATATTATTTTAAATAAAATATATTTACTCTTAGTTATTGTACTGAGTACAAAAATTGTACTAAGAACAATGTCAGAAGTTTGAGGCATTATCTACTATTTCAGTGACCAGCTCTCACAAACTCCACATACGAATGTTGAGTAGATCCCTCTTAAAAAATAATCTGTATACCATTTCTCTAACTTTTTACCATTTTTTGGGTGTTTCATCTTGATATTAATCAACTGATTAATGATGATCAATTTCCCTTGAAAATGGACTATTTTTCTGTAAGGGTCAAACTGCAGAACTTGGCAGTTATTTTAACATTGATTTTACTTTACATCTCAAACTTTGAAATGAATTCTCATAATATTTTAGTTATAAATATTACATTGGAAAAACTGGAAAAGAGCTTGAAATATTCATCACCACAAATTATTTCCTCTTATAATTTTGAAAGTAGTGTGATAAGAAATGTTTCAGTTAATACAGTTTATGGTCATCATTTACACTTTGACACTTAACATACTGCATGATCAATAAATGAGTCTGGAGTTCCAAAAAAGAGCTTTGACATCAATATTCTACTACAAACATATATTTACATATTCAGATTGGTCCAGTTATTAATATAACATATGCACTTTATTTATATAATTTTTGTCTCTTTGAAGCCTCATTTTAAAATTTTCATTTGGGTATCCTTTTTCAGTCTTTTCAATATACTGTAAGTAGTAATTAGCACTCAAATAGAGTTCTATAGCTTTATTAATGATAAACAAATAATATAAATAAAAATAATACAAATAATATAAATAAAATATTATAGATAATATAAATAAAATACATCTATTTTAAAGCTTGGATTCCAACCCCTCTGGGTATCCATTCTAATTTTACTCACACTTATTCTTTCTTCCTTGTCATCAATTCGAATTTTGTCTTTTTTCCAGTAGATAGTAGGTTCTGGGTGTCCCCGGGGAGGCTGGCACTCCAGGATTGCAGGCTCTCCAGCTGCCACTACAACATCTGTGGGATTTTGCCGGAAGTCATCTCGTAACACTGAAGAAAAATAATTGCAGTAAAAGAAAACTCAGAGACAGTAACTTTAGGTTTCTCTTGCAAAAGGTAACTTCAAGTCTTAAACATGCCCGTCTTAAAATATGTCAGCGCCAACCTGAGTGCTCATCAACAGAGAAGTTACTAGTTATATGATTATGAATCTCTTCTATAAAATCTGAGTTGAAAATGAGATAAGCTGGAGGAAAATAAGATGAGAAACACTCATGATGCAGTTTTGAGATTTAATACAAACTCAAGGTACAAAACTGTTTAGGTAATATGATCCCATTTTTCTATTCAAAAAGCATATATGTATACATACATGTATATAAATACATTAAAATTAATTGTTATGCTTGTTAAAGCCCTGAAACATGTCGTATGCAAATGGTCTGGGAGCATATATGCACATCAGTCAGGGAGGGGAAGTGGAGTGAGAACTCTCTGAGAAACGCTTTCTGGTGACATGAATATGGACAAGATCCACACTGTTTTCATCACACTTCCGAAGACAGATTCATTGTTCACCCTTGTAACGCACTAGCACCCACATACACAGGGCTACATTTTCATTCTGTCTGCATCTCCACCTGCCGAGCGACATCTGGGCAGCGTGACATTCGGAGCAGAGATACCCCTTATAGCAGCTTTGCCAGTCTGAATTTCCCCTCCTTTCATTAGGAGAACAGCAGGTTGGACCTCCATTGTAACCTCCGAAAATCTGGCATGACTGGCTCTCCAAATGTCACCTATCTATCTCTGTACTTTTCTTCCCCTGGCAAGATGAAAAGCCTGGAGAAATGACTCCCTCCTATCAGATTGCAGAATGCTCATTTATTTAGCAAATAAGGACTATATCTATTTTAGGGTAAACATTCGAAAAAGTAGTTGAGAAAACAGGTGGAGGAGATTAAGGGGTACAACCTACCAGTTATAAAATAAATCAGTTACAAGAAAGTAACAGACAGCAGAGGGAATATAGCCCATGTTTTATAATAACTTTGTATCGTGTGTAATCTATAAAAATATTGAATCACTATGTCGTATGCCTGAAACTAACGTAATAAAGTCAACAATACTTCAATGAAATTTAGTTGAAAGCAGCTAATATACCACATAACACAACAGCCTCTGCTTTTTATAACCGCTTTGACTTTTTCTATTCTTTGATATTCTAACACTGACAAGTTTTTTTCTCAATATACTTTGGGCTAGAACAAACAATCACACACACAAATACATGTATGTATATGTATGTGTATGTAAATGCATGTACACACATATATTTTATGTATGTAAATTGGTCAAGCTATTTGAAACTGGTCAAATTATTTGAAATCAAAATTGGGCAGCTTGTGCTAGCTTGGTATGTAAATCATCTGCTGCAAACATGGATTAGGTCAAACCAATTGCCTTTGATGTCCCATAATGAGACTCACTTCAGCACTCTGCTTCTTTGTTGGACTAAGTCTCCAGGTTAATTGTCATTCTCCAAATAAATAAAAATCCCCTGTCCTGAAAATAGGTCCAGAGAGAAAACTGAGTGACTTTTAGGGCTTTTCTTTTCTTGCTTCTTGCAACAACATGGTTTTCCATCTTAATGAAGTCATGGCCTTTTATGAGATTTGAGAACCTTGTCTCTTATTGAAGGAGCCATAAGAAAAAAGTGAGCACAAATTGCTCACTCTCAGTTTATAAGCTGATTAATATACTGCTTTAGCTGCTGTGGAAATGTGTTCCATTTGAGCAGAGTGAACTGCATATTTTTTGAGTTCTCTTGTCTAACTGGCAAGAAAGATGTGATTTATATACATAGGGGTTTGCTTCTGAATGGGCTGAGAGAAGTGTGCATAAATGTGATGTTCCAACAGGAGGGGAAGAAGGGGTTAACACTGTGGTTCTCTACTGCAGGTAAATCCTCAAGGGAGAGTAAGCTGGTGACTCATTTATATTCTAAATAGAGAACAGCTGCCTATTTATGCAATGTTAAGACCTGCAAAAATATGGTAACAGGGTGGTGAGCACCCCTACAATATCCGGTCCTGGCAGCAAATGGTGTTTTGGCAGGCCCTCAATCTGTTCCAAAATGACACATCTGGCCAGTTGGAGGACCTTCTCCAGATTGGTCTACTCACAAATCATAAGCCAAAAAGCCTCCGCTCAAATGGCACTTAAGACCACTGCAAATCATTCAGAAACACAGTATTACATCAATTTGCAACAAACCAAATTAAGAACAAAAAAAAAAAAAAAAAGTCCTTTGACATGGGGGACAAAAAAGGAGAAAAATATCATAACAAACTAAGGGCTGCTACTCTTAAACAATATAACATGTGTTTATGGCATTCACACAAAAAAAGAAAATGACTCCAATTTGCAAATGAAGCCAAGAAATTGAACATCAACTGTAATTTTAGGCTTTCAGACTATTCACCCAGAGAGTAGGGTGAGATAATAGTATAATTGGTACTGTACCCTCTTCAACTTGTAAAAGGCTCTTTGGGGGTTTGTAGAATAATTCATTTTTGCTCAGTGATACCATTTCTTTCACCCTGTGTCTTTGGGGGTACTAAAATATTTTCTTTTCTTTCAAATAAGACATTTTGGAGAAAAATAACCTTTTCAGCAGAGTCTAGCACAGCAACAAAGAATCTTAGGAATAAGTCTTTTTTTTTGGCTCTTGGAAATTTATTCTTTTAATTGAGGGATAATTACAATATTGTTGTAGTTGATTTCTTCCATATATCAACATGGATAAGCCATAGGTAGACATATGTCCCCTCCCTTTCGAAACTCCCTTCAAACTCCCACTCCATACTACCCCTCTAGGATTTTCTCCTTCCCATCTGGAAAAGGTAATTTTTACTCTTCTCAAGTTATATAAATGTTCTGACACTTGCTTATATGGGTCTGAGGTTTGTATACCCCTTAACAAGTATAAAAAAAGTAAAATTAAATAGTGTTTACCTATTTTTGGCTAATTCTTAGTTTCTGTCTTGGATTTTGCCCTGTGCTTTATTACAAGTGATAAAAAAAAAAAATGGGCAGTGTTCTTTATAGTAAAGGATTTATATATGTGAGTAAAGGGAACTGAAACAGTTCCATAAATGTAAAAAAGTAAAGCAAGTCCAAATTGAGTCTATATATATATTTTTCTCATTAAGCCCCTATTCTAGAAAAACAAAGCAAAACAGAGCCACATTATCACTGTGGCTTGAGAAGCCAAAACAATAGGCAGCAATATGTGTATTACCTAGAGCTCCAACAAATTCTTTAAATAGGGTGAAGAGAAATAAGCAGGAACTGAAAAGAATCTGGTTAAAATGACAAAAGCTGGGAGTGGGGTAGTGGTAAGCAGTACGTAAAAGAAAAAAAAATAAATAATAGGTNCAAAACAGAGCCACATTATCACTGTGGCTTGAGAAGCCAAAACAATAGGCAGCAATATGTGTATTACCTAGAGCTCCAACAAAGTCTTTAAATAGGGTGAAGAGAAATAAGCAGGAACTGAAAAGAATCTGGTTAAAATGACAAAAGCTGGGAGTGGGGTAGTGGTAAGCCGTACGTAAAAGAAAAAAAAAATAAATAATAGGTAATACTTTTGATATAGTACATGCTTTGCAGATCTAAGTTTAGAATGCAAGGGCTCAAATCTCCATGGGGAAAAACAGAAATGTAGTTGGCTAGAACCCAAATATTCATTTCTGTATACGAGCTGAAAAGCACAAATGAGAGTTCACTGAGCTAGTTATAGCCTGGATTGGACCTGAATTCTTTTTCCATTAACATGCACAGTGACTTAGAAAGTTATTCTGTAACATCAGTAGATTCAGAATTACTACTGTGTTTGATATGATAGAGTTCATATTCATGACATAAATATCTATAACAAATTATTTCAGTTCTACAGGAAGATACTGAATACTACAATATACTTTGCATAGTCTTATAAAATGGTTTAGAAATACTGTATTAAACAAAGATGACATGATGGTGCCTGTGGAAGGCTTTGGAATGACCTATTCATTGTGGTAGGTAAGTTTAGAGTGTGAATCCTGTCTGACTCTAGAAGGAAATGGCAACCCACTCCAGTATTCTTGCCTGGAGAATCCCAGGGATGGGGGAGCCCGGTGGGCTGCTGTCTGTGGGGTCGCACAGAGTCGGACACGACTGAAGCGACTTAGCAGCTGCTCATACTATCAATGATAGTACAGTGAATCCTGGTGTCTACTGCTGCTGCTGTGTTGCTTCAGTCGTGTCCGACTCTGTGCGACCCCATAGACGGCAGCCCACCAGGCTGCCCCATCCCTGGGATTCTCCAGGCAGGAACACTGGAGTGGGTTGCCATTTCCTTCTCCAATGCATGAAAGTGAAAAGTGAAAGTGAAGTCGCTCAGTCGTGTCCGACTCTCAGCGACCCCATGGACTGCAGCCCATCAGGCCAGCAGACCCTACATAAAGTCATTATGCTACAATGATTTGTAACATCACCTGCATCTATTTTTCCTGTCACCGCTGCCCTAGTTCAGGGTGTCTTATCTCTTCCTTAATTACTTCCAGAGTATTCTATTTAAACTTTTCTTCTGATTTCTCTTTTAATCTCTCTACTGTGGCTATTACGATTTTGCTAAAGTACACATACGATCACATCCATTACCTTTTCACAACTTTTAAAAGGCTCTTAAGAAAAAATTCTGTTCTTAATGTGACATCAGAGTTGTATATCAGGTCACCAATTATATTTTCAGGCTCATCACATACATTCCAGCAACCCTCCTATACTAGACACACAGAGGACCATCTCATTATCAATGTACATTAGCATGTATAGTTTTTCTACTGGAAAAATCTTCCCTAGGTAACTCTTTGTCCCCATACTTTCCCCTATTTCTTTCTTTAAACACACACTGTCCCTTTGGTGTCAGTTTCAGATTCACTCATCTGAGATTTCCTTTTATATATACATTGGACTCGGTGGTGGTGGTGGTTTAGTCACTAAGCTGCATTTGACTCTGTGACCCCCTGGCCTGTAGCTCGCCAGGCTCCTCTGTCCATGGGATTTCCCAAGCAAGAATACTGGAGTGGGATGCCATTTCCTTTTCCCAGGGATCTTCCCAATCTGGTGATCAAATCTATGTCTTTGTATTACAGGCGGATTCTTTACCACTGAGCCACCAGGGAAGTCCCCACACTGGACTAGATAAATTTCCAAAGGGCTCCCATCTTGAAGGGCATCAGATGAGTTCATCAAGTATACTTGAAAGGCTGACTGAATTGATGAACTCCTCTTCAAAAGGGGTGTGTTACAGTCTTTATCTTATTGTATAAAATAGACTACTGTGTCTTAATTTGACTTCAAAATGTCATTTCTGAAGAACAATTTTGTTTGTAGGATTTAGGAGACTGCATTTTTGCAAGCTCGTATCTCTCAAAAAAAAAAAAAAAAAAAAAAGCCAGGCAGTTCAAAAAGGTCAGAAATCAGTCATTCAAAGCAACAACATATTTATGTACAACCAATAAAATTGTTACAAAAAATGATAGTATATCATAGTAAATATTACAGTGGGTTAGTGAAGAAGTGACAGCCATTCCTACAAGTGGTACACATTATTTTCCCATCCTCATCAGCAGCAGCCCCAGCACCACCTCTCACCATGGGGGATGAGCAGGTGTAATCCCAGCCAGCCTGAAGCTCAGGTCCTCGACTCTCCTTCCCAGGGAAGTGTTCTGTCTCTCCCAGCTGCACTAAATGGCTATCAGCAGCCATGCTGTGACCCCAGGGGGAGCACCAGTCTCAGGATAAAACTAAGACTCTGCACACTAGAAAAAAAATCTGGGTTCTTGATGCCGTAACTGAACAAATCAATCCTGAAGACCATGTCAAATCAGGACTTTCTACTTCTGTGATCCACAGTAATTCTTCCATTCATTCATGAAGTAGAAGTCACTCAGTTGTGTCTTACTCTTTGCGACCCCATGGACTTAGCCTGCCAGGCTCCTCTATCTATGGGGATTCTCCAGGCAAGAATCCTGCAGTGGGTTGCTACTTCCTCCAGGGGATCTTCCCAACCCAGGGATCGAACCCAGGTCTCCTGCATTGCTGGTGGATTCTTTACCGTCTGAGCCACCAGGGAGGTTCTTTCATTCATAGGCCAGTTTAAATAAAGTTGCCCCTTTCAACTCAAAGTTCCCCACTGACAAGCTATAATAATGCTGCATTTTTCTGAAGTTGCAATGACCCACAACCTACTACATCTACAGAGGAAACATCATTCACAACAAACCACATTATTATATTTGGTATACTCAAGCAAGATAAGGTCAGAGTGGACAGGCCAGTCACCGGCTACACAGACACAATCTGATATTTAGGGAACAATCACAAGTGGTTTCTTCTGCACAGAAGGGGATGGGAAAGAAAGAACTCAGTGGGGCGACATCCTGCTACCGCTGTGCAAGCTGACACTCTGGCACTTCTGCAACACGCTGACAATTCCAAAATGAGAAGCTCTCGCCCCTCCTCATCCCACCATGGTTCCCTGTGCAAGCAAATCCACTCAGCAAATGGTCCAGTTAAACCAGCACTATGATTGGAGCATGATGAATGAACAAGGATACCCTGTAACTCGCTCATTTTCAAGCCATAACATTTTGTGAAGCCCAGAAATCTGCAGGGAATAAAAAACACAAACATACAACTCACCCAGGAGGAATGGCCAGCTCCAAATGTCTTAGCCAAGTCTCTATTCTTGAATCCTTTTTTTAGCCCTGTTCTGTTCTTACCCGCAACATAATGTGAAGTCCCCCTAACAGTGCCAAGTCTTCCTTAATGTTTTCCATTAATGTTTAAAACTTGCTGAAGGATTCTTAGAAATTGCATGGAAACATTGTGCTCTCTGTAATTTCTATCTGTAACCTCTGTAATGCATATGTTCTCCTTGGGGACCAAGTGTTGAGATCATTCATAAACTCTTGGATCACACGTGGCACTGCAAACTGGTGACATCTGACCATGGCAGACTCGAGGCCTGTCTCTGGTAATCATTTCCTTTGGTTTGAGTTAAGGAGCCAGCAGTTGGCTTGCCTTCAACACTTGGAAGTCCTATTTTTGGCAAAGCTTAGCATCTGATATTTGACAGGGATTTGCATATACTATCCATTAGCTTGAAAGGAAGTTGCGGATTGAGGCTAATTAATGTTTAATCAGTTTCTCTTTTTTCTTCCCTTAAAGTGCCGTTGTCCACAAAATTGGTTATGTGGGGTTGATATCTCTAGAATAACAGAAAACTTAGACAGGGGGGCAGCTTAGAGGCTGTGCCCAAATATAGTATGTCAGGAGGAAGACCTCATGTAGGATGGAGGGTACTGGCCTAAATGTGTTCAAGGCAGCCTTACTTCACAATAAAACAAAAACTCTCCACATCCCCAAAACGTTCTATTCTGCTACTCAACTTGCTTCCAGGATCTGCCCTTTTGCGAATTTCAGTCTTGGTCACAAAGATGGCTATAACTCTGGATAATGGAAGAAATAATACGTTGAATTTAATATTCAGAAATGACACAGACTAGTCCCAAAAAAAAAAAAAAAAAATCAAATGATCTTTTTCAAGGTGGTAACAAAGGGAAACACCAGATTATTTCAAGATAAAATACTGTCTCTGACTTTCTTCAATCTGGGTTAGGGCATAAATAAATAATCGCAACATCTTTACAGGATTTACATTTACAGGATGATTACAAATAACCATCTGTCTGCCTCTAGCTTTTCAATCTGGTTCATGTCCCATTAGCCTTAAGTCTTCAGTTAAATCAGTTAGGCTGTTAGGTATTAGTTAGGTTTGTTACAGGTCTTGTAGAGTGTTTTTTCCCCACTATTTACCATTTCTCTGTCTACCCCTCTTTCTCTTTCACCTCATTTAGCTCTCACTGTTAGATCAAAGAACACGAAAAGTTAAAATGGACAAATCTCATTTATATATAGATATATATTTGTGTAAAAATTTTTAATTCAATATATTCATATATTTACATATAATTTTAAACTTAAAATATGTATAAGTATATACTTGAATTCAAACTTCCATATTCATTACTGCCTTAATGTTATATCTGCCAATTTGAATAAAGGAATAAAGAGCATTATTCAGTAAATATTAATGTGCTGCTTTATTCTGGATCCCGATAGATTACCACTCTCCTCCCACCCTGTTAGTCCTTATCTGAAGGTATTAGCTTTTACAACATTCTAACACTGTGCAGTTCAGCAGCTTTTTCCTGTCATTTCACCCTTTCCTAGTATCAACGGGTTAGTGCTCTGATATTTCTCTTCCATGGTGTATTCTGATGTGCCTGATCAACATGAATTACAATGCCAAGCAACTGCCAGATGTCATGAGTTATAAACTCAATAGTCTAAGGATTATTACACATTAGGGCACCCCACAGTGCAAGGGTGTCCTGGAATTTATGTGTTATTTATTACCTATTGGCAGGGTCTCCAAGTAATCTCACCCCTGCTGATGAAATGAGGGTTGGAAGGAGAGGAAGGTCAAGGTCAACCTTCCTTGTCAAGAATGCCAGTTACTTTGAAACTATTGTTGCTCTATCTTTATCGCCCTCTACCTGAAACTCAACAAATTTTTTGAATAAGTGTGCTATATATTATAATGCATCTATGGGCTTTCAGCATAATTCTGCTGATTTCACGATTTCCATCACTTCACCTATTTTAACAATACATTTCATAACACAATCATTAGAAGTCTGATTTAGAGTGCAATCATGAATTTCACCATAATTCATGAACTTAAAAATGACCAATGGAAGAGTATGCTGTTTATTACCCAGTTTTATACTTGAACATAGACCGAAGCCTCACAGCATGAAACTTACTGAATTCTAATGCAACAATGAAAGTTTTTTTTTTTTTTCCTAAACTTGTGGGATGAGGACTCTAGTGTGCACAGCTGTTGAACTATAATTCTGTATACCTGAGATTTTCATAATAATAATAAAAAAAAGTTCCACATGCCTGTGGGCTCTTCAGTCTTTCTCATCCAATATTAAGATTTGCATACATCTACACTGCAAAATATGGCATTACTACGAGCTGTCAGGAATTTTGCTGAAATGAATATAATTTGACATCTTATATTCTTCAGGAAATGTTCTATTTGATTACTACATGACAAGAAGCTTGAAATGCTTCCTAATCCAGAATATAGCATATTTATTTTTAAATTGGCTGATTAA
Organism: Cephalophus harveyi; assembly: GCA_006410635.1. Classification (NCBI taxonomy): domain Eukaryota; kingdom Metazoa; phylum Chordata; class Mammalia; order Artiodactyla; family Bovidae; genus Cephalophus; species Cephalophus harveyi. The sequence continues at coordinate 281,593 of SJYT01081327.1, forward strand.
AAAAAGCTCTATCATCTCTCTATTCTATTCCAAAGATCCAGTAACCGTCTTTTCTTTTGCCACCAAATGAATTCTGAATGCTGCGGTTAACATTCAGCAATCTCATTACCCAATCTACCGTAAATCTTCAAAAGCATCACCATGTTTTGACAGCTAAGCAGGAGAAGAGGAAGCAGGAAGCATATTCAAGCACTTTTTATGAATGCAAATGTGCTAAAGACAACATTTAAATTATTTCAGAAAAGTCATATTACATTATAGACAACAACCAGAAAACAATGTGCTTGAACCTATGAGTAGCACAATTTCTTTTATTCCTGGTACTAAGTCCACAGACCCACACCTCATTCATTCAATCTTTCCATATACTCTATGGAAAGAAACTGATGCCAAAGAACAAACAGTGGGTGGATATATTTTCAAGGTGTAAGTGACATTGAGTGCTCATGAACAAAATTTATGTTTTCCCTAAAGTGTTTTTTAAGTATTTTTAAATTCATGTATACTCTAATCAAACCTTCATATCTTATATGAAACTTTTTAGAAAGATGTCACATTAGTCATGGAGGTTTAGAAGAATCCCTCTCTTCCTCTGATGTGTTGCTGTTCAGTTGCTAAGTTCTGTCTGACTCTGTGATTCCATGGACTGTAGCATGCCAGGCTCCTCTGTCTTCCACTATCTCCCAGAGTTTGCTCAAATTCATGTCAGTTGAGTTGGTGATGGTATCTAATCATCTCATCCTCTGTTGCCCTCTTCTCTTCCTAAAGGGTCTCAGTCTTTCCCAGCATCAGGGTCTTTTTCAGCAAGTTGGTTCTTCCCATCAGGTGGTCAAATTATTAGAGATTCAGCTTCAGCATCAGTCCTTCCAATGAATATTCAGGGCTGATTTTCTTTAGGATCGACTGGTTTGATCTCCTTGCTGTCCAAGGGACTCTTACGAGTCTTTGCCAGAATCGTAATTTGAAAGCATCAATTCTTTGGCACCCAGCCTTCTTTAGGCTTCAACTCTTTTTTTTTTTGGTTTGTTTTAGGTAGCTTTTTATTAATTTAGTACAATACTTAAGGCTTTGCACAACATAAGTCCCTATACAGTCTTTTTTTTTTTTTTAAATTTTATTTTTACTTTATTTTACTTTACAATACCGTATTGGTTTTGCCATACATTGACATGAATCCACCATGGGTGTATATTAGCTCCCAATCCCGAATCCCCCTCCCACCTCCCACCCCACATCATCTCTCTGGATCATCCCCGTGCACCAGCCCCAAGCATCCTGTATCCTGTATCGAACATAGGCTTGTGCTTCATTCTTACATGATAGTATACATGTTTTCAATGCCATTCTCCCAAATCATCCCACCCTCTCCCTCTCCCACAGAGTCCAAAAGTCCTTTCTATACATTTGTGTCTCTTTTGCTGTCTCACATACAGGGTCATCACTGCCATCTTTCTAAATTCCATATATATGTGTCAGTATACTGTATTGGTGTTTTTCTTTCTGGCTTATTCTTACACCAAACATGACTACTACAAAAACATTGCTTTGATGATATGGACCTTTGTTGGCAGAGTGATGTCTCTGCTTTGTAATATGCTGTCTAGGTTTGTCATAGCTTTCCTTCCAAGGAGCAAGTGTCTTTTAATTTCATGGCTGCAGTCACTGTCCACAGTGATTTTGGAGCCCAAGAAAAGAAAATCTGTCTTCCTGTGAAACCCTAGAGTCAGTCTTGGTCAGCCACAGAGTATATGCTCAGTAATAAGGAAATAGTCTTCTGCTTTATTTTTATTCTCTGGGGTCCATGGTTATTCCTAGGACTAGGACTCAGTATACTTTTACTCTCAAAATAGTCAGGGATAAAAAATACACAGACAGAGTTACTTTCTTCCTGCTTGGTAAGGTGTCAGCTCTCTGTATGGAGATAACCACCTAGCTGCATGGGATTGCTTTGGCTTCTCTGCCTGGGAAGGGACCAAAACTTGACAAGTAAAATTTACCAGAAAGTCTGCCAAACCTCACTATGTAGTTTGAATCAAAGCTATTTATGATGCCAGACTATTAAAATTCACAAATTATTATAATTCACAAATTATTATAATTCCTAATTTTGGCCATTTTCATGAATCACGTATTAATCACTTCACCTCCACTCTTTCCTCTAACTTTCTACAAATGGTAAAATTGGAAATTATTTTCTCAATACTCTCCATGAACAATCAAATTATAACTTCTCTGAATGTAAGGCAAAATACAAGTCTAAAATATGGGCCAAAAAAGAAAGTCTGTGGTTAACAAATGAATTAATTTTCAAAATGAATGAGTGGATCCTAAATAATCAGATGTTACCTATATTTATCCAGTGATGTCAAAAGAGAATGGCTAATACTGCCCTTGAAAAGTTTTTTTTTTTTCCCACATTTGCTTAAAAGTAAGCCCTTTGCTTCTATAAATTTCTAGGAGATATGATTTCTGTTCATCACTGGGGATTTTTGTCAGTGGGTAAAAGAGCTGAGTGTGGAATTTACCCTATAAGATATGTCATTCCCTACCAATATCACACAAGTAGTTGAGTAAAAATTTATTCATTTCTTCTGAAATCATATATATTTAACCTAACCTCTGACTGGGATAACCACATTATTTTATCCTCCATACTATTAGTCAGAGGCCTGGGTTTGAGGCCTAGCTCTGCTATTTTATTAACTAGATGCTCTTATTCAGGTCTCTCAGCCATATTAAGCCTCATCCTTCTTCTTCCATAAGATGGGGATATTAAATGCTTATGTCTTTGTATAGTTATGAAGAATAAACAGATAGATCTCTGTAAAGTACACTATTAAATAAAGAAAACATTTCAGAAATGAGAATTATTATTGCTAGGAATAGTAGTAAAAAAGAAGGATCTTGCAATATTATTTTTGTATCTGATTCTAAATGAGCTTAATGATGTCAATTTTTAATTCCTCTGAGTGTCTGCTACTGCTGCTGCTAAGTCACTTCAGTCGTGTCCGACTCTGTGTGACCCCATAGATGGCAGCCCACCAGGCTCCTCCGTCCATGGGATTTGCCAGGCAAGAGTACTGGAGTGGGGTGCCATTGCCTTCTCCACCTCTGAGTGTCAAACGGTTAGTAATCTTCAAGAACTCCAGCTCGTGTATAAAATTTCCTCTTTTAAGGTCTTGAGGGTCAGAGGGTCACATACTATGCAGTTGCTACTGGATGGTGGGAATTACTGTGAGTACTGTCAGAGTCAGGGTTCACAGTACAATCCTAAAGGCTAAAGTGTTTAGGTATTACTGTAAATGTGCTCAGTCGCTCAGTCATGCCTGACTTTGCGACCCCATGGACTGTGGCCCACCAGGCTCCTCTGTCCAAGGGACTTCCCAGGCAAGATTAATGGAGTAGGTTGCCGTTTCCTCCTCCAGGAGATCTTCCTGACTCAGGGATGGAACTCACGTCTCTGTCTCTTCTGTCTCCTGAATGGCAGGCAGATTCTTTACCACTGCGCCACTTGGAAAGCCCTTATGACCTGCATACAGATTTCTCAAGAGGCAGGTTAGGTGGTCTGGTATTCCCATCTCTTTCAGAATTTTCCACAGTTTATTGTGATCCACACAGTCAAAGGCTTTGGCATAGTCGATAAAGCAGAAGTAGATGTTTTTCTGGAACTCTCTTGCTTTTTCCATGATCCAGCGGATGTTGGCAATTTGATCTCTGGTTCCTCTGCCTTTTCTAAAGCCAGCTTGAACATCAGGGAGTTCACGGTTCACATATTGCTGAAGCCTGGCTTGGAGGATTTTGAGCATTACTTTACTAGCATGTGAGATGAGGGAAAGCCCTTAGGTATTATTATTTATGTTGTAAAATATTAACTGGGCAATAAAATGTCATTGCTCCCTCCAAATCAAAAAGTTTAATTTACTCAATAAGGTTTATCCAGTTTATTTCTAAAAGGTGATTTTAAATGATGTTTAACTTTGCTTTGTTTAACTGATAACAAATAAATTAGGTATTTTCATTTTTCCATCAGTTCTAGTTGTAATCACTACTTTGAGATAATAGAAGAGTTTTTTAACTCATTTGTTTCTTTTTAATGTACTAAGTTGGAACCAACTATTTTAATGGTGACAGATGCTATGTGTCTCTTACACTTAGAAGTACAAGATATTTCTAACAGAGATCTTGCCCTCAAAGTGCTAAAGAGATTTAAGGAAAGTTATCAAAAATAACTCAAAAACCGCAATCAGAAAGAAAAAGAAAGCATTCAGCATCAAAGAACAACATTGAAAATGTATTAAAATACAAAGGAGGGAAAGTGTTTTCAACAAGGAAGGCATTTTCACAGGGCCAGCTTCAGAGTGAGTTTGGAATATGCACTGTATGCTTTAATTAATTACAAAAAAGAAAGAAACATGCTGGAATGTGCTTGCATGTACAAAAAACAATCTCTGGAAGGACATGCAAGAAACGAATAATAACAAAGCCTTTTCAAAGAAAACCAAAAGTAGGAAGGTAGTGATGAGACAGGAAGACTTTACTATACACACAAATATATCAATTAGTTACATATATATATATTTTTTTTTACAGTGTATAAAGAAAAAATAATTTTGACTCTAAGTATTTTCAGAGAATACCATCTGCTCCAACTGGATTCAACACAAAGAGCTGTATGAGGGTGTGGAAACCTGGTTTCTGACTAGACTCACTCAGTGACCCAAAGTGCAAGTTTACAGGAGAATGGTGCTTTGAAATACAAATGTCAACACAGTATCTGTAGAATGGTAATAAGGCTCACCTTAGAGATCAAAATATATAACTTGGTTAATTAGTTCCTTTTTTAAGACAGAATGAAATTTCAGAAAAAAAATTAACATTGAGAAGGTCTCTTCAGTTAAGATGAATTGAAGGCCAACTCTGAGGCAGGTACAAGAGATACAAAAGTAAGATGATAAACTTTTGATCTAGACTAAGGCAAGTACTCTTGCCTGGAAAATCCTGTAGACGGAGGAGCCTGGTGGGCTGCAGTCCATGGGGTCGCTAAGAGTCAGACACGACTGAGCGACCGCACTTTCACTTTTCACTTTCATGTATTGGAGAAGGAAATGGCAACCCACTCCAGTGTTCTTGCCTGGAGAATCCCAGGGACGGGGGTCGCACAGAGTCGGACACGACTGAAGTGACTTAGCAGCAGCAGCAAGGCATGTTAAGTGCCTCATCAGAGGACTGGATAAAAAATAAGGAAGTTATAGGGGAAGGAGCAAGCAGTGATGACTGTGCTGTAGATGAGAAAGGCTTAAAGCCATCACATATATTCACTGTCAATCATATTCCAATAAAACCATAATATCACTTATTTTGAAAAAGTTCCTAAATTTCTTCCAAACTCTAAGTTGTGATTCCATAATCCCACTGTAAATACATGAATCAAGAAAACTATAAATGATTCCTCCTTCAAAAATAAAAACATCTCCACCTGAAGGTTCTTTATGGAGTTTAATTTAGAGGAAATGTGAAAACTTTTTAATAAAAATTTTGGTTTCTATCTTTGATATGTTTATGCCTTTTATACTCATGATTTGAGTATATAAAAACATCATGAGTTTTTAATTTTAAAACTGGACAAAACGATACATATTTATAGAGCTTAAGTATAATGATCTGCTAATATAATTTTACTTATAAAATGGTGGTATATCATAAAATGAATTATCCATCATAAACAATATAATTAACTCTTGAGGAAACTTTCTCTATACCAATAAATTCAGTTTTCTCTAATTCTTAGTTTTATGATAATTTAAGCTCATTAAAATGTTAGTTAAAACTCATTAAATGCATACTGAGAGGTAACAGTTCCATTACTGTAATATGATATAAAGAAAAGAGAATGCTTTATTATCATACAACTGTTTTCAAAACTGAATATATTTGCATAATACTACGTTCACTGTATATTTTCAATAGTCTTCAAAAATTAAGCAGTAAGTTAAAAATGTATTTTCTAAAATTAACTTTCTTCCTGCAGAGCCCTGCATATTGTTTTTTTTTTCCCCCCCATTAGGAAAGTAGTCATATTAGAGATGGTGGTTATTAGAGACAGAAAATCATTTGAGGTAACATTAAAATACACTAACACAGTCTTTATTTATTTCAGAATATTTTTAATGTTTAGGTGGAAAAGGATTTCTGGGTTTCCCAGGTGGTGCCAGTGATAAAGAACCCACCTACCAATGCAGGAGATATGAGACGTGGGTTCCATCCCTGGGTTGGGAAGCCCTCTGGAAGAGGAAAGGGCAACCCAGTCCTGTATCCTTGCTTGGAGAATCCCATGGACAGAGAAGCCTGGTGGGTTACAGTCCATTGGGTTGCAAACAGTTGGACATGACTGAAGTGATGTAGCATGCATGCACAGAATAGGATTTCCCTACAACAATAGATATTTTAATCAAATATACATTTAACTGCTTTTACTAGATATTATTTCAGTGCCTTGAATGACCAAAAAGAATCAGATGGAAACTAGATTGGAAATTAACCATATATCCAATATAGATATAATTATTTAATGATTCTCTCTAGCAGTAGCTTAGACACAGTAATTGCCTGATGAAATTGCTGAGGGTTAAGATGTGGAAAATTCCTATAGTAATTTTTTTGTATTCTCCCCCAAACCCTACATAATGAAACCAATACCGTTAAAACACTGCAAAGACATGCCTAAGTGTGCATTTCTTGTGTTCTGAGATACTTTCCTAACTTTCCTCACACTGGCCATTACTACTGCCTATACGTGGCCAGAAACTTCTTTTTCTCAAAACATGATCAATATCACTCAAAAATGGAATTCCCCTAGACACAAATTCTTCATGGGTAACCTCTCAGTCCTGGCTCCATGCTGGCTCTAAAATGAATGCCTCCAAATGAATGAGCATCCTAGAACTTCAGACTTACATTCACTTGCCTGTTTGACATCACCCCTTGCATGTCTAATAGCATCTGGAATGTAACATGACCAAAATTGAATTCTTGTTCTTTGTCACACAAATCTTCATTCCCTAATGTTCTTCATCTTTGCCTTTGGTACAACAGTGTATAAATTACTCAAGAAATTACTGTTTTTCCTCCATTTCTGTTACCTGTCACCCATGAACATCCCCCCTGCATACACACACATTATTTTGTTCATCAGTAAGACCCAATGACCACGAGACTTATCCGGAATCTATTTTTTTCTTTACTTCTAATCCTGTCACCTGGTCTCAGTCAGTCATCCCTCATGGACTATTGGAGCCACTCTTAACAACCAGAGAGCTTATTCTCAGATGGGTAGATAAGGAGACAAGGGCCCTCAGAGGAGGAGAAAGGAACAAAGGTTTTTGGCTTTTTTTTTTTTTCCTCTGCACTGCTTTGTCTTAGTCACATAAGCCATGAGTTGTTATGACAACAATCTATTCTGCCTAAGACTAGTTTTCTTTAAGTCCAGAGCTCATGATAACACAACAAAACAGCTCATCTTGCTCAGGGTATGTTCTTCCTTAAGCTTTGTTTAGTTCAGTTTAGTCACTCAGTCCTGTCCAACTCTTTGTGATCCCAGGGACTGCAGCATGCCAGGGTTCCCTGTCCATCACCAATCACCAACTCCCAGAGCTTACTCAAACTCATGTCCATCACATCGGTGATGCCATCCAACCATCTCATCCTCTGTCGTCCCCTTCTCCTCCGTCCTATCTTTCCCAGCATCAGGGTCTTTTCCAATGAGTCAGTTCTTCACATCAGGTGTCAAAGTACTGGAGTTTAAGCTTCAGCATCAGTCCTTCCAATGAATATTTAAGACTGATTTCCTTTAAGATGGACTGGTTGGATCTCCTTGCAGTCCAGGGGACTCTCAAGAGGCTTCTCCAACACCACAGTTCAAAAGCATCAATTCTTCAACATTCATCTTTCTTTATAGTCCAACTCTCACATCCGTAAATGATTACAGGAAAAACCATAGCTTTGACTAGATAGACCTTTGTTGGTAAAGTAATGTCTTTGCTTTTTAATATGCTGTCTAGGTTGGTCATAGCTTTTCTTCCAAAGAGCAAGTGTCTTTTAATTTCATGGCTGCAGTCACAATCTGCAGTGAAATTGGAGGCCCCTGCCCAAATCAACGGAGAAGGCAATGGCACCCCACTCCAGTACACTTGCCGGGCTGTCTCTTATACACATCTTTACAGTGTATAAAGAAAAAATAATTTTGACTCTAAGTATTAGGAGAAATATCAATAACCTCAGATATGCAGATGACACCACCTTTATGGCAGAAAGTGAAGAGGAACTAAGGAGCTTCTTGATGAAAGTGAAAGAGGAGAGTGAAAAGGTTGGTTTAAAGCTCAACATTCAGAAAACTAAGATCATGGCATGTGGTCTCATCACTTCATGGGAAATAGATGGGGAAACAGTGGAAACAGGGTCAGACTTTAATTTGGGGGCTCCAAAATCACTGCAGATGGTGATTGCAGCCATGAAATTAAAAGATAGCATATTAAAAAGCAGAGACATTACTTTGCCAACAAAGGTTTGTCTAGTCAAGGCTATGGTTTTTCCAGTGGTCATGTATGGATGTGAGAGTTGGACTGTGAAGAAAGCTGGGTGCCAAAGAATTGATGCTTTTGAACTATGGTGTTGGAGACGACTCTTGAGAGTCCCTTGGACTACAAGGAGATCCAACCAGTCCATCCTAAAGGAGATCAGTCCTGGGTGTTCACTGGAAGCACTGATGCTAAAGCTGAAACTCCAATACTTTGTCCACCTCATGTGAAGGGTTGACTCATTGGAAAAGACTCTGATGCTGGGAAGGATTGGGAGCAAGAGGAGCAGGGGAGGATGAGATGGCTGAATGCCATCACCAACTCGATGGCATGAGTTTGAGTGAACTTCGGGAGTTGGTGATGGACAGGGAGGCCTGGCCTGCTGCAATTCATAGGGTTGCAAAGAGTCAGACAGGACTGAGCTACTGAACTGAACTGAATGATTATATAACAATAATGTATCTTGCTTGAGGACATGTTTCTCCTTCTTTACAAGAATCTTCTGACTAATCTTATTACCTTAAGATATATGTTGTGGGAGTGGGTCTGGTAAGACCTTTCTATTGTTATTAAACAATCAAAAAACTATATAAATCCTTGATAAGACTAGCAAGTAGGGCATGCTCTGCTCCCTTCCAGTGTCTGTCAGAAGCTTTCTCTAGCCCTTTCCACTTTAATAAAACTTTTGCCGCATGAAGCTCTGAGTGACTGAAGCCGTGTATTTTATTTCCTTCGGAGATCATGAATCCGACACTGTTCACCGTAAGATATCACAATCTTATTTTTACTTATCTTACAGTCAATTTTTCACACAGCTGACAGAGTAACCTCATTAAAATTATAAAGCAAATCTTGCCATTCTTCTGCTTAAATGTCTCCAAAAGACACACCACATCTAGAAAACAACCAAATCCTTACTCTGGCCTGCAAGGCATCTTGAGATCTGGACTCTCAGTTTATGGCACCTATTCCTCTTGCCCTCTCTTCCCCAGCCACAATGGCATGTCTCTTCTAGACAGGCAAAGACTTCTTTAGGTCCTTTAATATTATTCACTGTGAAATATTCTTCTCCAAAGCCTTCCTTTTACCTCTCCTCTTCTTGTCCAACAAATCTCAGTTTATGTATCAAATCATTGAGTTCCTCTTTTAAGACTATCCCATCTAAGGAAGCAAAAAGATCACACATATCAAACCCTTCTGGTATTTTTCCCCTGCATATCACATATCACTATGTGAAGTCATTCTTATCCGCTTACTTATTCATTATCTATTTGCCTTCAGTAGAACATAAGCCATCTCCATGGAAACAAGGAGGAGGACCTCTTTCATTGTTTATTGTTATATCTCCAAGTGTCTAGAATGGTATTCTTGGCACACAGTAAGTTCAAAGTAAATATTTACTGAATGAATAGATGAATGAGGAATTTCAATTCATCATTAAGATAAGACTAAACTGGATACAGCTGATTATTACATATGTATCTTCAGTAGATGTAAGAGAAGGAAATGGCAACCCACTCCAGTATTCTTGCCTGGAGAATCCCATGGAAGAAGGAACCTGGTGGGCTACAGTTCATGGGGTTGCAAAGAGTCGGACATGACTGAGCCACTTCACATCTTCAGTAGAAAGTTTCTAAACTGACTGATTTACTCAATAAATGTATGGGAAGTTGCATGTCTGTTTTAGTAAAAAATTATCTATTTATCTTTATCCATATCTATCTGTTGCTGCTGCTGCTGCTAAGTCGCTTCAGTTGTGTCCAACTCTGTGCGACCCCATAGATGGAGGCCCACTGTTCCTGGGATTCTCCAGGCAAGAACACTGGAGTGGGCTGCCATTTCTTTCTCCAATGCATGAAAGTGAAAAGCAAAAGGGAAGTCGCTCAGTCGTGTCCGACTCTTAGAGACCCCATGGACTGCAGCCCACCAGGCTCCTCCACCCATGGGATTTTCCAGGCAAGAGAACTGGAGTGGGGTGCCATTGCTTTCTCTCCATATCTATCTATCTATATATATATATATAGAGAGAGAATGCTTTGAGGGGCATTATTGTAGAATGATCTGCTAGTAGTGGAATGTCAGTAGTTTCTCATTTACTTTTTTTATTTTTAATCTTATTTTTACTTTATTTTACTTTACAAAGTTAAAAACTAATTCACAAATTTCACATTATTGAAATGGTCAGAAAAAAATGTTTTATCACTGCTTATCACATTCACAACCTTTTCAAGATCATGTTCTGCATGTTATTTAAAAATATCTCAATTATCTAGTTAGGTGGGATAAATCACTGTCAAATAATGGTCAAGATTTCTTGCCTGTAAGGTCAATGGAAACCCCACAATGACCCTGTGGCATAGGTAGTTTTATGGATGAAAAGACAAAGGTTCCAAGATGCCAACTTCATCCAATTAATAAGAAAAGGGATGAGATTTTGAAAGATAATTTTTGTCATTCTAGAGCTTACACTTTAAGATTGTTTTGATAGAAACTTAAGTATAACAGACATATTTTATAATTTGTTAACACAATAATTAAAGTATATTAAAAATAATTTACATGGAAACTAAGGTCTTCAATATAATCAGTTATTATATCATGCTGTGAGATGGTGATTTCAAACATTAGGTTAAGTATATTTTAATTTAAAATTCATGATGAAACTTGCTCCTTTGAATGAATCCCAATATGCGCTTGATTCTGTACAAACGTTTTTTTGTCAAAACTAGAGAACAAAAGTGAGTGATCGGTATTATACTGGTATCTTTCTCTACAATGAAATATTGCAGCTTTTCTAATGGTAGCTCAAGTTCTTAGGATTTCAGTCTTTGTTGTTGGCTTTTTTTTTAATATGTAAGTAAATTTCCTCTTTCAGCAAAAGTAAACCTTTAGTCAGACTCCTTTTTCTTATTTTGTTCAAAAAACATGTAGCCATGAATTCTCAGAGTTACATAATCATTATGAGATGTTTTCTGCAATTATAAGTACAGATAGAACACTGCAGCGTCAGGTATTCAGTACCCTCTACAGGTTAAACCTACGGTTTTGGTGAATGAATGTCTTTGGTTTGAGTCTCAGCACTGTTGCTTATTAGTTACAGGAGTCGGGGCAGGTTATTTACCCTCTTTAACCTTTTGCTTCTTTATCAATAAAATAGGGATAATGGTACCTATCATAAAGGGTGACAATGAGGATTAAGTTAAACATTTTTTGGCATTTAGCACACATCTAGCAAAGAGGAAGTATTCATTCATTTTCATGGTTTTGTATAATCAAATAGTGATGTTTAAAGTTATATTTTTCCTTAAAAAGTATTAATCTCCCCACATAATTCTCCATGTTAAGAATAGATATACAACAAAAGAGATAGATTAAATAGAAAAAAAAAAAGGAAATTTTTGTTACTGTACTAATTTAATAATGTAATATTAAAAGTCAACATTCAGAAAACAAAGATCATGGGATCTGGTCCCATCACTACATGGCAAACAGATGGGGAAACAGTGGAAACAGTGTCAGACTTTATTTTTTTGGGCTCCAAAATCACTGCAGGTGGTGATTGCAGCCATGAAATTAGAAGACGCTTACTCCTTGGAAGAAAAGTTATGATCAACCTAGATAGCATGTTGAAAAGCAGAGACATTACTTTGCCAACAAAGGTCCGTCTAGTCAAGGCTATGGTTTTTCCTGTGGTCATGTATGGATGTGAGACTTGGACTGTGAAGAAGGCTGAGCGCCGAAGAATTGATGCTTTTGAAGTGTGGTGTTGGAGAAANTGCCAACAAAGGTCCGTCTAGTCAAGGCTATGGTTTTTCCTGTGGTCATGTATGGATGTGAGAGTTGGACTGTGAAGAAGGCTGAGTGCCGAAGAATTGATGCTTTTGAACTGTGGTGTTGGAGAAGACTCTTGAGAGTCCTTTGGACTGCAAGGAGATCCAACCAGTCCATTCTGAAGGAGATCAGCCCTGGGATTTCTTTGGAAGGAATGATGCTAAAGCTGAAACTCCAGTACCTTGGCCACTTCATGCGAAGAGCTGACTCACTGGAAAAGACTCTGATGCTGGGAGGGATTGGGGGCAGGAGGAGAAGGGGATGACAGAGGATGAGATGGCTGGATGGCATCACGGACTCGATGGACATGAATTTGAGTAAACTCTGGGAGTTGGTGATGGACTGCAAGGCCTAGCCCGCTGCGGTTCATGTGGTCACAAAGAGTTGAACATGACTGAGGGATGAACTAAACTGAACTGAATTGGTTTAGATATTTACATTAATTACATTAGATTACAATTGTGGCACTTTAATTTTGCTTTATAAAAATCAATCATTTACTTTTAGGATTGTTTTTCTTAGTAAAAACACATAAATAGGTGAAGATTTTCAGCAAAAGAAAGTGCCATAATGGTAGTAAGCAAGTGCAAAGAAGGACAGTACTATAAAGCCAGATGATTTTTATGCCTAATTCTTAGCAATCATTTAGTTTCCACTTAAAGGTAGACATTTTATCCAAAAAATTAACTCTTTCTTAGTACAAATTTTCACTATGCTCAAATTTGTAAGACATCTTCTCTTTTTATTGCTTTAATTGCTGAACAAATATTTTCATCATTACTATACTGGGTATCAGATACTCAGTGTTATATAGCTGGTGATGCCTAAAAATTAAAATAAATCATTTTGAGATCACAAAAGAAATGTTGAAAAAGAAGAAAACGCAAAACAGGCTTAGGTCCTCAGGAACCAAAAATCACTTGTTCCTGACAGTTCCATCTTCCACTCTCCAAATGCCTGTTAGTAAAAGAAAAGCAGTCCAGCCCACCCCCTGACATCTTTAATTGACTTCCTAGAGAGTGTTATCAAGAGCCACTCAAGCGGGGCTAATAGTGCCTGCAGATTGCTCACACATGGCAAAGCTGGGTGTGTTGGACTTTAAAAGGGCTGGAGGGAGAGCATAATCTCTATTCCATGTGGGAACAAGAACCAAGGGTTATCTGAGAAGCAACAAATAATCCTTCAGCACTTCTGAGACAGAAGCAAGATGTGTAATTAGAAGCTGGGGACACTGGTCCCTACATCCGACATCCTGAGTGTATGACATCCTGAAGCATCCTGACATGCTTCATGTCACCATATTTAGATTGTGACCCTGAGTTGTGTTAGAAGATAGGGAACTAACATCAGAAAAAGACACGGGCCATGCTGGGCCTTCCTTTTGGCAAATAATGCTCAGTCTTTTGAGAGCATATTGTACCAAGAGAGCCATCTTATGTTGAGAAAAAGCAAAAAGGATCTGGCAGAATTCAGACAAGTGCCGTCATTTTCAGTTACGTGTAAAATGTCATCCCTATTGGGAGGAGAGCACATATGGTGCCTAAGATCTACTTCTTGGACTGCTGCCTAGGCACACTAGGATGAAAAGAAGTTTGTTTGTTTGTCTCCTTTTCATTTCGGTTTTGCCACTGAATTTCTCACTTCTGTACATTAGAATTCGACATTTAATTGAAACAGAATGAAAGTCCTGTACGCAAAAAGCACCATGATGTGTACCTTTCAGCTTTCATTAAAACATCATATTTTCACATGAAACTCAGACTATCAGTTCCAAAACTACCCCTACTTCCTTCCTACCAAGTTAAAATTATTTACTTTGAATCATGGCCAAGCCTTGAGGTTTCTTCAATTGCCAACAAAACATAAGTGATTATGTTTCATTATCTATAGAGAGCTACTCCTTTTCACTCTCAATTTTATATCTTTACTGACTAATTTCATTTGATTTCTGCATCAAACTATGGAAATTATTACCGTCCAAGTAAAAATACTAAATAGCTTTCAATACTTTTTTCACTTTCTAGTTGATACTCTTGTTGCATTCTATTTATTTGTAGCTCTATATGCTGCTGCTGCTGCTGCTAAGTCACATCAGTCATGTCCGACTCTGTGTGACCCCACAGACAGCAGCCCAACAGGCTCCCCCGTGCCTGGGATTCTCCAGGCAAGAGTACTGGAGTGGGGTGCCATTGCCTTCTCCAATGCATGAAAGTGAAATGTGAAAGTGAAGTCTCTCAGTCGTGTCTGACTCTTAGTGACCCCATGGACTGGAGCCTACCAGGTACCTCCATCCATGGGATTCTCCAGGCAAGAGTACTGGAGTGGGGTGCCATTGCCTTCTCCGATAGTCCTATATAGAATGTGCTATAACAGTATGGTATATTTTTACCATCGTTCAAAACAGTGCTCAGAATTCAAGGTCATGTGCATGTGTGCTGAGTCACTTTATTGTGTCTGGCTCCTTGCGACCCAATATACTGTAGCCCGCCAGGCTCCTCTGTCCATGGGATTCTCCAGGCAAGAATACTGGGGTGGGCTGCCATGCCCTCCAACAGGAGATCTTCCCGACCCATGGATTACATCTGCATCTATTATATCTCCTGCATTAGCAGGCATGTTCTTTACCACTAGCACCACCTGGGAAGGTCACCAAAGTAATATAAGAAGGCTAATAATATTTACTGAAATAAGTACTCTATCATTTTACTGTAAGAAGACAAAACAGCCTTGATAATATCTCTTTTATAAGAGAAAAGGAAATAAAATTAGCATTTACTTTGTAAATTCCTTCAATACTTAAGGATACCTTATTGATAAAGCTACTTATTTATTATTTACCTCAAAGGAGTTTACTATAAACTGAAACATTATCCGAAAATCTCTTTGCAAATGAGATCCTGTGTATGATATCTGACATTTATTACTAAATGAATAAAAAGGAACACTGGCTATTATCAACAAAATTTATGTAGAAGGAAGTAAAGAAAGATTTTTACTCTTTTTACATTCAGTTTCACCTGCTTTGTCCTAATTAATTATAAGAATAATATAAGAATTTTTTTTAATGTGTCCTATGTTTCAAATGTTTTTGCTGGATCATCGAAAAAGGAAGAGAATTCCAGAAAAGTATCTATTTCTGCTTTATTGACTATGCCAAAGCCTTTGACTGTGTGGGTCACAACAAACTGAAAAATTCTGAAAGAGATGGGAATACAGACCACCTGACCTGCCTCTTGAGAAACCTGCATGCAGGTCAGGAGGCAACAGTTAAAACTGGACATGGAACAACAGACTTGTTCCAAATAGAAAAGGAGTACATCAAGGCTGTATATTGTCACCCTGCTTATTTAACTTATATGCAGAGTACATCATGAGAAACGCTGGGCTGGAAGAAGCACAAGCTGGAATCAAGATTGCCGGGAGAAATATCAAGAACCTCAGATATATGGATGACACCACCCTTATGGCAGAAAGTGAAGAGGAGCTCAAAAGCCTCTTGATGAAAGTGAAAGAGGAGAGCGAAAAAGTTGGCTTAAAGCTCAACATTCAGAAAACTAAGATCATGGCATCTGGTCCCTTCACTTCATGGCAAATAGATGGGGAAACAGTGGAAACAGTGTCAGACTTTATTTTCTTGGGCTCCAAAATCACTGCAGATGGTGATGGCAGCCATGAAGTTAAAAGTCGCTTACTCCTTGGAAGGAAAGAGCAGATGATACCATCCTTATGGCAGAAAGTGAAGAGGAATTAAAAAGCCTCTTGATGAAAGTGAAAGTGGAGAGTGAAAAAGTTGGCTTAAAGCTCAACATTCAGAAAACTAAGATCATGGCATCTGGTCCCTTCACTTCATGGCAAATAGATGGGGAAACAGTGGAAACAGTGTCAGACTTTATTTTTCTGGGCTCCAAAATCATTGCAGATGGTGATTGCAGCCATGAAATTAAAAGATGCTTGCTCCTTGGAAGAAAAGTTATGACCAACCTAGACAGCATATTAAACAGCAGAGACATTACTTTGTCAACAAAGGTCTACCTAGTCAAGGCTATGGTTTTTCCAGTAGTCATGTATGGATGTGAGCGTTGGACTATAAAGAAAGTTGAGCAAAGAAGAAATGATGCTTTTGAACTGTGGTGTTGGAGAAGACTCTTGACAGTCCCTTGGACTGCAAGGAGATCCAACTAGTCCATCCTAAAGGAGATCAACCCTTCATTGGAAGGACTGATGCTAAAGCTGAAACTCCAATACTTTGGCCACCTGATGCAAAGAGCTGACTTATTTGAAAAGATCCTGATGCTGGGAAAGATTGAGGGCAGGAGGAGAAGGGGACGACAGAGGATGAGATAGTTGGATGGCATCACTGACACAATGGACATGGTTTCGGGTAGACTCTGGGAGTTGGTGATGGACTGGGAGGCCTGGCATGCTGAAGTTCATGGGGTCACAAAGAGTCAGACATGACTGAGTGACTTGAACTAAACTGATTGACTTACATTTTAATGAAAATGAGCATTCCTTAGAAAAAAGTAGACTTTAAAAGTATATGAAAAAAAATTCACTTGAGAACAAAAGCATGCAGTTCTGAAAACTTTTCTGGTCTTTTAAATTTACATCTTCAGAAATTTTTCAGAGACATCAAATTTGTACACATACTTCATTTTTCCTATTCCTACCCCTTATCTCTCTCTCTCTTTTATCCTAATATACAGCATTTGTCAAGCCCAGATAGGATGAAAGTAATGTAAACAGGCAGCTATGGGCAGATTTTGTTATAAAAATAGAAACTAAAGGCTTGGAGCTGTATTGAAATTTCACTTGCTTGGCATTGATGTAGATGTTCAGACAGGACAGACTTTTACTGGAAGGTATGGCTATAAATAAAAACATTCCCAAAGAGACGGCAACAAAATGGCATCACTTTCTAACTGAGCCCACCATTGAGTTGGATTCTTTCCTCCTCTATGTTAATCAGACTTAAGTTGGATTCCTTAATCTTTGGATGAGAGACATTTAAAAGTCCTGGTTACAACTTGGAACAAAATCCTTCACTATTAACATGAACTTATCATTCATAAGTAGTCAGAGGAAATTCAAGGTAGTTCAGCTAGACGCTGGCATAATGAAGGACTTGGAGATCATAAAGTCTCTTTCTATTGCCCCAGGATCCATCTAGCTCACAGCCTAAGACAGCTGCCCTGTTCTATTTTCTAACGCCAGTGCAATCTCCCCCACGGCAGCAATCGTTTAGACCCATTTTTATTGGGATAAAAACTGGTTTAGATAACTGATCTGTCAAGCAGTTCTAAGGGGCATCCTTGGCTGAAGGAAGTTATGAATCATAAAAAAATGAATAAGGATATCACTCTTCAAAAATAGTCTTTTTAACAGGAAATGTATGTGATGCACATATTTTAAGAACTAGAAGGCTGAAAAAAAGGATGAGTGTTGATGGAAGAAAGGAGAAGTGGTATCAGAGGTTGATGGCAGATTCAGGCAGCAGAGTCAGAGAATGTGACCAAAAATTCGCATTATCTAGATCAACAGCACATTGAACTAGCCTAGTGATGAGGAAGTGAATTGAGAAATAGAGACCCTGCTTCTGCTTGCAGCCTAGAAGCTCTGTAAGTGATCTGAGAAGACCTCTTCACCTAAAATTGCCTTTCCAGACTTTCAGAAGGTGCATCTCCCCTTTAACGACCATTAGAATTTCATTTTCTTTTTTAAAACACTGAGCTGTGTACAAATATAGGTACTTCTTTCTTTTAGAAATGTGAAATTATATACTAAATGCAATGTTTCAAACAATATGCACTACTCTCAGATAGTATGCTTTGCCCTTGTTTGAACTCTCCTTCCAGGTGATTAAAGGTGCTAATTTAATTAGTTGCTTTCCTATTGTGTGTTACCAAAAAGTGTAGATTGAATGGAAATTGTCAACTGGTTAAAGACCCATGCCACAGTCACTGGTTTCCCTGCCTCACGATTGCCAGAATTCCCAGCTCACCAAGAAACAAATCTTATGCCATCACATACCCACTTTTCACACCTTCATCTCCTTCTAGTTGCTTTGAGGTTGAATTCCAAATTTTATACACTAAATACAGCCCTTCACACTTGTCCCCAGATCGCCATTTTGATCTTACCTCTTATAATTTACATCTTCTCACAAAATCTGGGCTTCAGGTAGAATGACCCTCCCTTTCTATGTATTACTTACTTTGTGTACTTTTTTATCTCTACCAGGAAAATAACCTTCTATGCTCCTTGTGTCAAAATGCATGCTCCTAGTTCATGTCACTGCTCAAAGGTCTTATCTTTTGTGTGACCTGCATAACTATTGTAAGCAAAAATAGTCATCCTGCCCTCTTTGTACACAATATCTATCTATAGCACAGTTACATGGTGAAACTGGCCTCCTGCATACCCTGACATTCAGGGTTTAAGATCTTCCCATTTGTTATGTGTAAAGCACTGTGGTAGATACAAAAGGAATGCCAGAATGAGAAAGATACCATCCTCAAGATCCTAAAATACAAGTATATAAATAGCTCTTAATTTCAGACATAAGAATCCGCAACAATATAATCAACATATTATTGGAGTTCAAAGGTTACTATAACTACATTTCATTTCAGAGGTCCAAAATGAACCTAGAGCATATGATACAGAGTGAAGTAAGTCAGAAAAAGAAAGAGAAAATTTTTTTTAATTTTATTAAATAAATTTATTTATTTTAATTGGAGGTTAATTACTTTACAATATTGTATTGGTTTTGCCATACATCAACATGAATTCACCACAGGTATACATGTGTTCCCCATCCTGAACCCCCCTCCCTCCTCCCTCCCCGTACCATCCCTCTGGGTCATCTCAGTGCACCAGCCCCAAGCGTCCAGTATCATGCATTGAACCTGGACTGGCTATTCGTTTCATATATGATATTATACATGTTTCATGCCATTCCCCCAAATCATCCCACCCTTCCATGCATTCATTCATGCCTGTATACATGTATACATACATGTATACATTCATGTATACATGTATACATGCCATTCTCCCAAATCATCCCACCCCCTCCCTCTCCCACAGAGTCCAATTACTCAGCCATTAAAAAGAATACATTTGAATCAGTTCTAATGAGGTGGATGAAACTGGAGCCTATTATACAGAGTGAAGCAAGCCAGAAAGAAAAACACCAATACAGTATACTAACACATATATATGGAGTTTAGAAAGATGGTAATGATAACCCGTATGCGAGACAGCAAAAGATAAATATTGTATACTAACGCACATATACAGAATCTAGAAAGATGGTATGGGAGAATTTATTTGCAGGGCAGCAATGGAGAAAGAGACCTGGAGAACAGATTTATGGACACGGGGAGAGGGCAGAGGGTGAGATGTATGGAGAGAGCAACATGGAAACTTACATTATCATATGTAAAATAGATAGGCAATGGGAATTTGCTGTACAACTCAGGGAACTCAAACAGGGGCTCTGTATCAACCTAGAGGGTTGGGAAGGGGAGGAAGATGAGAGGGAAGTTTAAGAGGGAGGGGACATATGTACACCTATGGCTGTTTCATGTTGAGGTTTGACAGAAAGCAATAAAATTCCGTAAAGCAATTATCCTTCAATTTAAAAAAAAATAAGAATTTGAACTTGAGGATGAGCCATGAAACAAGTAAAACTACTTTAAAAGAGTTGTGTTNTTCACTTGTGCCCTATTGCATTTCTGTCTCTTATACACATCTAGATGTGTATAAGAGACAGGGGTTGGGGAATCTTTAGATAGGAAATAAAGATTAAGCAGATATAGTTTATCAAAAAAGAAACAGAAGCCTGAAAGACTTATGAAAACTCTTCAGTAACCGGATGTGTGGTTAGTTGCTCGGTCCTATCTGACTCTTGTGACCCTTTGGACTGTAGCCCACCAGGTTCCTCTGTCCACGGGACTTTTCAGGTAAGATACTGTTGTGGGTTGCCATGCCCTCCTCCAAGTGATCTTCCCGACCCAGGGATTGAACCCAACTCTCCTGGGTCTCCAGCATTGCAGATGGATTCTTTACCTCCTGAGCCATCAGGGAAGCCTTCAGGAACCAGAAAGCACTTCAGTTTTGCAAGTCTTACTATTATTCAATAAAATACCTTAGTCATAAAGTTGAGGAAGATAATTTATTTTTTCATTCAATTAGTTACACTTCAAGCCTCAATCAACTTATTTTTAACAGTAATCATAGTTGTTTATGCTTGGATAAATCTAGAAATAAATCTAGTTGCTATGTCAGCTCTTTTGAGGTATAAATATTGGTTTCTCCTATCTATTAGAGAAAAATGGTTTTATTGAGTCATTGGTGGTAAAGACAACAAAGCCAAAATTCTACTTATTTTCCCCAAATTCCAGGAATATATGTTGACCTTAACCATAGATTAAACTACAAAATTGCAAAATACCACTAATTTTTTTTTTAATCACTTCATCCCCACTGGAATTTCTCTGGTTAGAAGAGAAAAATAATCATTAAGGGAAGAACATGCATCTCCTAAAAGCATGACTTCACAACCAGCAAATGCACAAATGCCATTAATTCAGGAAGAGTTTGCAGAAAGTTTCTAAGGCTATATATGCATTCACACGTAGACAAATAAAAACCATATAAATGAGCACTAAGACACATGCTCCGGAATTTAAAGAAGTCACACACAATTGAAATGGCCAAAAATATAAACTTTTACAGTGTTTCTGTAAGCAGTCTTTGGAGAACAATTCTTGTAACCTTAGTTGGATCTATCGTGCAACGATCCTAGTCAAAACAACCCCCTAATGGACTATCTAACCTGAAATGATATGGACACAGTAAGATGATGGAGAACTAAATAAAAAGTATTTAGTGTATGGTGTACACATCATTTTAGATATGCTATTTTTAATTATAATAAGTAAGAATAATCACTCTGTGATTGTAGTGTTAATGACTTCTTGCCAAAAAGCCAAAAGTCAGTCTTCACATAGAGTTATCATCTCAGTGTGAATCTCTCCTTTCCAAAAGATAGTCCTGCCTATTTCTTATTTCTTTGTCCTTTGCTTCTTCACACCAAATGAAGCACTTCCTTGTATTAAACCAGTATACTGATTGCATGCTGTTTTATTTGTCTGAATTTGCTCAAAATCCAATTTTTAAAGTATATGATTTTTGCCTCAACCATCAATAGCTCTTGCTTTTATTTCAGTTTCTTTTGATACTGCCTTTTTCTGTTTTTAAATTACAACAAATAGGAAATCTATACAAAGCTAGAACCCCAAGAGGCATGACACTCCTGAGTAACTTTCTCAGAAGACTAATGCGTTTTGTTAATGCCTTCTGTTATCACTTTTGATGGAGAAATTCTTTTCATAACTTCAAAATCATAAAAAAATAATATCTTTCAAGGGTAACCTAAAAATATCTTTATAAAGGGCAAAAAACTTTTCTTCTCTTATTGTGCCCTGTCTCACATTACAGAAGTGGCTGAAGTAAAACCTATTTCTAGAACGTTGCTTCAAACTTTCAAATTCACATGTACAGATCACATGTCAACATGGCTTCTGGGGATTTTTTTGAAAGTATAGGAACTGTATTTATTAAAAAACATTGCTATATGCTCTAGAAATATTACCAATATTTATTTATCAAGAAACTATTATACAATGAGTAACAATCGTGTATTAATCGGTGGGAGGTTATACAAAAGAATGTAAGAGAAGATTTGTGAAGATTTGTGTAAATGAAGTTGATAATCTGTTTATAAACATAGGAAACAAATTCACTAAAAGATAAATGGCATGAATGACAAATAAGGGGTATAGAGTCTTATATCTTCTTGACACTTTTTAAAGTACTCATATCTATTTTCATGTTTAATTTTTATATGTTAACCTCATAATACAGGCAACTTCATATGGAGAAAGAAAGCACTAAGGTTCAGAGAGGTGAAATTAGTTGCACAAAGATATAGGTAATAAACATAAATGTTAGGATTTTTTCTTTCAAATTATTTCTTTGCTGAATATAGAGTTTTTCCTACTATATCACTCTTCTCAGTTAAAATGTAGTCAGGAAACAGATGATGACAAAAAACTTTTCAGAAGAAATTTGACTCAGGAAAATTAATTACAACAATTAATTGTAAATGATTATAGGTCAAACTATAAGCATTTACAATTCATTTCCAAGGCAAACCATTCAATATCACAGTAATCCAAGCCTATGCCCCAACCAGTAACGCTGAAGAAGCTGAAGTTGAATGGTTCTATGAAGACCTACAAGACCTTTTAAAACTAACACCCAAAAAAGATGTCCTTTTCATTATAGGGGACTGGAATGCAAAAGTAGGAAGTCAAGAAACACCTAGAGTAACAGGTAAATTTGGCCTTGAAATAAGGAATGAAGCAGAGCAAAGGCTAATAGAGTTTTGCCAAGAGAATACACTGGTCATAGCAAACACCCTCTTCCAACAACACAAGAGAAGACTCTACACATGGACATCACCAGATGGTCAACACCAAAATCAGATTGACTATACTCCTTGCAGCCAAAGATGGAGAAGCTCTATACAGTCAACAAAAACAAGACCAGGGGCTGACTGTGGCTCAGATCATAAACTCCTCACTGCCAAATTCAGACTTAAATTGAAGAAAGTAGGAAAAACCACTAGACCAGTCAGGTACGACCTAAATCAAATCCCTTATGATTATACAGTGGAAGTAAGAAATAGATTTAAGGGACTTTATCTGATAGATAGAGTGCCAGATGAACTATGGAATGAGGTTCATGACATTGTACAGGAGACAGGGATCAAGACCATCCCCATGGAAAAGAAATGCAAAAAAGCAAAATGGCTGTCTGGGGAGGCCTTACAAATAGCTGTGAAAAGAAGAGAGGCGAAAAGCAAAGGAGAAAAGGAAAGATATAAGCATCTGAATGCAGAGTTCCAAAGAATAGCAAGAAGAGATAAGAAAGCCTTCTTCAGTGATCAATGCAAAGAAATAGAGGAAAACAACAGAATGGGAAAGACTAGAGATCTCTTCAAGAAAATTAGAGATACCAAGGGAACATTTCATGCAAGGATGGGCTCGATAAAGGACAGAAATGGTATGGACCTAACAGAAGCAGAAGATATTAAGAAGANAAGGTCCATCTAGTCAAGGCTATGGTTTTTCCTGTGGTCATGTATGGATGTGAGAGTTGGACTGTGAAGAAAGCTGAGCGCTGAAGAATTGATGCTTTTGAACCGTGGTGTTGGAGAAGACTCTTGAGAGTCCCTTGGACTGCAAGAAGATCCAACCAGTCCATCCTAAAGGAGACTAGTCCTGGGTGTTCATTGGAATGACTGATGCTAAAGCTGAATGAAACTCCAATACTTTGGCCACCTCATGTGAAGTGTTAACTCATTGGAAAAGACTCTGATGCTGGGAGGGATGGGGGCAGGAGGAGAAGGGGACGACAGAGGATGAGATGGCTGGATGGCATCACCAACTCGATGGACATGAGTTTGAGTAAACTCTGGGAGTTGGTGATGGACAGGGAGGCCTGGCATGCTGCAATTTATGGGGTGGCAAAGAGTCAGACATGACTGAGTGACTGAACTGAAATGATATGTCAGACTACATGTTACAGGGAAAGGTGAGCTATGTCAGAGGTTAACATTGGCCACTACTCTCTCTAGGTCTGGAAGGACACTGCGATGCTATGATGATATCATCATGGCCCAGTGGCCCTTTTGCCTGAAGAGAACTAGTCCTATGTAAAAGATTCCTAGTAGGTCCAAGACCATGAAGGATGGGCTTCCAAGAGGAAGCTAGAACTCCAAAGAAGTCATCATCTGAAGCATGTGGGAGAGAATGCAGAGGGAATAAAAAGGAAGTAAGACACTGGAGCCAAAGAACAAGTACTCAGTAAGTCTGTTTCCAGGTGGTGAGCCTGATACAATAGACTTAACATTCTAGGGACTGAGTTTTAAGATAAATAGTAATCTCTTTCATATTTGTGGGAAAAAAAGACAAATAACTTCTGTCCATATTAAGAAACTGAAATACCTATGTGCTATGGATTAGATGATGTTGCTAGGCTAATTGATTAGGCATTGGGTCAACTTTGGGCTGACCACAATCGTCTTTCCAGGTAGTGGTCTTTCCTGTATACTCGAGATTATGGTTCTAGTGCCCAATTTGTCTTCTCTGTGAATGTGAGATACCAGATTCAAGATGATGGTTCTCCAATAGCTCTTTTAGAAGCAGTCAGGTCTTCAATGTTAGCAACTCAGACAAGCATATTAGGATCTATAACTGATTTTCTATTTTCTCTCATTTTACAATCTTCCTGCATTGCCTTCCATTAGCCTCACATGGAGGGAAGCCATGTGCCAAAGCAGACTGGCAAACACACTGGCAAGGACCAACTCTGAGATACAGAACAAAACCAAGAAAGGGTAGGATATGGTACTGAGAGTGAACAGGTAATAACTCAGCCAATCTTATTGGTGATTTTAGGGGGGAAAAAGGTCATTTGGTGCTAAAAAAAAAATCAGAATAATTTTATGGTAATGATGAACTTTGATGTAGGTCCTGAATAGCATCTTGTAAATGTGGAAAGAAGAGGGGAAGATGCAGTAGGAAAGTAAGAGAATAATCAAGTTACAGAGTCCAAGAAAAAACATATCTGAAAACAATTACTTAAACAGTTGGTAGAAATATTGAGAAATATTTGCAGCTTGAGACTGAGTAAAGAGATTGAGATTACACCAAAGAAAGGTTCAGAGTACAGACCAAGGTAAATATGTTAAAGACATTCAGAGTACAAATGGATAACAAACAAGTACCTACTGTAGAGCACATGGAACTCTGCTCAATGTCATGTGGCAGCCTGGATGGGAGGGGAGCTTGGGGAAGAATGGATACATGTATGTGTATGGCAAAGTCCCTTCCCTGTTCATCTGAAACCATCACAACATTGTTAATTGGCTATGCTGCTGCTGCTGCTGCTAAGTCGCTTCAGTCGTGTCCGACTCTGTGCGACCCCATAGACGGCGGCCCACCAGGCTCCCCCGTCCCTGAGATTCTCCAGGCAAGAACACTGGAGTGGGTTGCCATTTCCTTCCCCAGTTAATTGGCTATACACCAATATAAAATAAAAAGAGTTTAAAAAATAAAATATACAATGGAGGGGGAGAAAAGACATTCAGTGTGCAAGTGCAATAGCAGGAACTCTGGCCAACTAGAAGAAGCATGAGACAATGAAAGTAGTGAGAAGCCCAAACGAACGTATCAGATAAAGCAAAATTTTGAATTGCTGGTCAACTTAACCGTTCACATCTGAATCTATCCACTTGTCTCTGTTGCCGTAGCAAGGACCTCAGTCCAAACCACAATCATTTACCACAGGGATGCATTCCATTTCCAGGTAGCTTTCCCACAGCTGTTTTTATATGCCACCTGCATCCTAGTCCACAGAGTAGCCAACATGATATTGCACATTTTTAACTGAATCTAGTCATCCCTCAGCTTAGAATGCTTCACTTGTGCCCTATTGCATTTAAAAATCAGATTTTTTACAATCAGAATTTCTCCACCTCCTCCCATATTAGACTTTCTCTTTTTCCCTCTGCTGCAGTCATGTTGAGGTCCCCTTCTCTCAACTATGCATGTTACTCAAGGCTACTGTTCAGTTCTCTAGAGACACTTTCCTTCTTCCCCATCCTTCCACTCAAATGAGGAAAAAAATGCTTTCAACTTCAGATCAAAAACTCTTCAGGAAAGACAGACCTGGTTATCCAAACTAAATAATTTCTCTGTCAGATACTTTTTATACAGGCTTCAAAATGCTATCACATTTGGTACTGAGTAATGTATGAATAGAGATGACAGAAAAAGAGGAGTCAAAAATAACCCACATTTCTGACGGGCATATAGAGGTTGAGTGGTAAGAAGGAGACATGGGGAGGAAAAAATTTATTTGGTGAGGAAGACCAGGAATTGAGCTTCAGACACATAGATACTGAGGTACCTTTTTGACAAGCAGATGTGATTATTAGATAAGAGTTTTTGATGTTCTAGTCCAGATCACAGAAAAGAAATCAAATCAGGTGTCCTTAAGACATCCTGGCTTGTTAGCCAGTTAATATCCAAGCTGGGCCTCACCCATCTCCCACCAGAGCCTACGTGATCCTCAAGCTATGTCATCAGTTCTCTTGACCCTTTTATTCTCTTCCTAGGTGATTTCACCCCTTCTCCTGGATTTAAATTTTTATCTTTATAAACATAATCTTAAATTTCATACTTAAACCTGATTTCTCCTCTGGGCACCAGAATCTGAAGAGAGTAATACTAACAGAATTCTGAAATACATTGAGGAGACTAAAAATATTCTAGGAACTTGGTTGGGAATTTTAAGTCAATGAGGAAAGCAAAAACCAAGATAACAAAAATCATGATAGATTATGTGCATTATAAATCATTTATATACTTCTAAATTGTAACAAATATCATGTGAAAAAATTAAAATGAGGATAACAAGTGGAAGCCCACAATTTTTAAGTAGGTCAGAGGTGTAAGGAAGGTGTCTCTGAATTGAACTTACTCTGGGAAATGAGAGGAAGTAGATTTTCCAAGCATGATTATGTGTGGACAAAGGCAAGAAAGAAGAGTCAGGTGAAATACACTTTTCAGACACAAATGCAGCATATATGAATGCTTCAAAGTGAGAAGACTCCTGAGACTGAAAAAATTCCTGCATTTGAGGGAAACTGTAGCAGATGACAGAGGCTGGAGAGGTTGGCAAGGCTGAAATAATGAGGGTCATCCAAGCTCATCTCCTGTTGTTGTTCAGTTGCCCAGTCATGTCTCTTTGCAACCCCAGGGACTGCAGCACATCAGGCCTTCCTGTCCCTCACCATCTCCTGAAGCTTTCCCAAGTTAATGTTCATTGCATCAGTGATGCCATCCAGCCTTCTCATCCTCTGGTCCCCTCTTCTCCTTCTGCCTTCAATCTTTCCTAGCATCAGGGTCTTTTCCAATGAGTGGGTTGTTTCCATCAGGTGATGAAAATACTGGAGCTTCAGGAGTAGTTCCTCCAATGAGTATTCAGGGTTGGTTTCCCTTAAAATTGACTGGTTTGACCACTCCCACACACTATGCTTTGGCTATATATGCTCTCTTTCTCTTTTCTGGAACATTCTTTTCTATTATCTCCCCTTTCTCTACCTTTCAGTCTTTGACTCTTCTGACTTCACCCACAAAATCAAATAGCAAGTAGAAGCAGTTACTCCATCCTTCTATTATTACTGCACTGCAATACTTTATCCATACCTCTACTTTAATGCTTGCTGCAATATATATGCAATTTATCCTTTACATGCTACTTGAATATAGTAAATGGTCATTTAACCATATCTTATTTATACTGCATTCTCAGTGCTTAGTCTTGGCAAATAATCAACAAATGTTTCTTCAAACAAGGACAGATTTGTAGGCAAGAAATAAATATTAATGGTCTAAAACATTTCTTTGAGTAGATGTAAGCTGTACCGGAGAAGGCAATGGCATCCCACTCCAGTACTCTTGCCTGGAAACTCCCATGGATGGAGGAGCCTGGTAGGCTGCCGTCCATGGGGTCGCTGAGTCAGACACGACTGAGCGACTTCACTTTCACTTTTCACTTTCATGCATTGGAGAAGGAAATGGCAACCCACTCCAGTGTTCTTGCCTGGAGAATCCCAGGGATGGCAGAGCCCAATGGGCTGCCATCTGTGGGGTCGCACAGAGTCGGACACGACTGAAGTGACTTAGCAGCAGCAGCAGCAAGCTGTACGGATTACATAAGAAAATAATAATAATCAACTTCATGTTTTAAAATCTGCACATAAGGAATTGGGTAATTTGCATTTCCAGAGCTAAAAGAAATGCGTGCTTTTTCTTGGTCACTATATTAAGGAAGATAGTGACTCTTCATACCAGTCTCAGTCTTTGAAACACCAGTATAAAGGTCTTTCCTTGCTCCCATTGAGTCTGCTTTCTATTCCCTATATTATATACTCATTCACATCTCTTTATTATTTAGATTATATTCAGCAAATAGGTGGAAGTAATGTGGTAGCACAAACGTTGCAGAGAAAAAAAGCAAAGCCCAGTTCAGTTCAACTGCCTTCTCCATCCAAGGCAAACTATGTGAAAAGCCATGGTTCTCAGCACCATTCAGTTCCAACTAAACACTAACATTAGAGGACTTTCTACCGTTCTATATTATATTGTTCTTCCATGGGGAAAGATAGAGCTACAAAGTGTCTTCACCATCCAAAATAAGACTCTCTACATAGGTCATTTTCCATGCAACTCAGAAAAACAGGAGAGCACAATAATTCTGATGAAATGGTCATGCAGGCAACCATGAAAAAGGATTGTTCGGGTTGTGAACATGACTAACATACAAGTTTCCCAGGGACAGCAATGGGGTGTCTGCAACCACAGACTGGCTTAGTTACCTTGGAACGTTTGCCTTTGGAGTTTAACAGGCAGATCTCACCTTGACCAGACGACTCATTTCCTCCGAGGGCCCACACTACTTGTCTCCTAACACGGTCCCTGGTTAACCACTCCCTCCTAACCACTCCCTGGTTTAATGATCTTTCTTCCTGATGCCCCAGGATGCATCAGGTAACAAATGATTCCAAAATTTAGAACATTCTAGCACCGAACCTAGGTGTGCTCATAGTTTCTCCTGTGAGCACACACACTGTTTCATTCTTTGGGCAAACTGAATGTTGCAGGGTATGGAAATTGCCGCAGGGATGGGTGAGAAGTGGGAGACATGGGTGGAATGAAAGCCTGAGGGTTAAGAGGCTGGTGAGCCAGGGGCCTGGTTCCTCGGGAACAGACCCTTCTGGGCTCAGGCCTAGAAGAGGACCTCCTTGTGCTTGGTGCTGGGCGTCCGCATCTTTTCGCCTAGCCTGCGAATGCAGGCTCCCTCAGATGCTCGGGTTGGAGTTGGGGTGTCTCACTTCACTTCTCAGACAGGAACAGGGCCTCTTCCACCACCTCCCCGAAGAAGACTTTGGCCATTTTAGACATGGCTATGATTACAATCAGGACGGCTATGATTGCAATCGGGACACCGGCGTGCCAGCCACTGCCTGGTTCAGATGTTGGACAGTGGCCTTGGGGAAGGCTGAGTGGCGAAACACTTCGTAACAGTTCAGCTGCTCCCTCATAGCAGCCACGACGGTTCTCATCTTCTGGGCCTCCTCTTCGTCCACTTCCCGTTACCTGGCTTTCTTGCCCTCAGTGTCCACTTTTCGTCTCTTGGCCGCAAGGGGACATGAGGAGGAGCCTGCCTTTTCACCTGCCCTTGGCTGCGGGCAGTCCTGACGCCTGAGCTCCTCACCTTCTCCGTCAGAAGACTCCCTGGCTTTCTGGGCTGGGTCCTGCAGCAGGATACGGCCTGGGTGGCTGGGGTC
The DNA here is from genome assembly GCA_006410635.1 of Cephalophus harveyi. NCBI lineage: Eukaryota > Metazoa > Chordata > Mammalia > Artiodactyla > Bovidae > Cephalophus > Cephalophus harveyi. Next base: position 311,488 of record SJYT01081327.1, read on the forward strand.
CGAGCCTGGGGGCACGCCTGGGGCTTCCCAGACGCGCTGGCCTTCTCCTTCCCAGCGCTGGTACCAAGCCGGGATCGAGTCTTTCGAGCCCGGGACCCAGGAGGGACTCCGTTTTAGTCGCCCTTTCTTTGCGGGAGTCGGAGTCGAAGCGCCTCCTTCCTAGGTGGATTCTGTACGGACCCGGGTCCGGGACATATATTCGGTCTGGGCTGGGGGCTGCGGGGGTCGGGGGGAGTTGGCGGGGGCGGGCTGAAGCCACGCCCACCCGAAAGTCGGGTAATCCCCTCAGCCAACCCTGCACACCGGGGGAATGAGCCCCTCCCACTGCCCCAGGCAAGGGGCGGGGCCAGGGTGTGCGGCCCTGGGCGGCAGGGGGCCAGCCCCGGCAGTCTCCTAGGATTCCTCCTGCCTGAATTTCTGAACCCTTCAACTTGGGCCACGATGGAAATCTAGACGTGTCCTCAGAAGACCTGTCTGTCAAAGCTGCCTTTGAAAGCTTTCCAGCAGGCAGCCCAAAAGCCCAAATCCTCTCTCCGCTGCTCCTCAGAACAGGTTGGCTGGCTTGTGGAGTGACGGCGAATCCAGAAAGCCCAGAGAGTTCACTACTCTGGGAAATTTTCCTGCCATTCCAGGGTGGCCCCAGACCATCCTCTCCCCGATGGCACAGACATGAAGATAGGTCAGCGGGCCTATGGGGAAGGCTTCCACCTTGCTCTGGAAATGCTCTTCAATTTGCCCAGGGGAAAACGCAATCAGTCCCCCCCTCCCTCTTCAATCGCCCCCTCCCCTCCCCTCTCAACACCCTCCTGCTTCTCTCCCTCTTATTTCCCCACGCCAGCCACACAAATACACTCCCTGCCCAGGCGAACCTTCCCCTACCATCCTCATCAAGTCACCCAACCCAGAAGTAGTGTGGCTGCGGTGGGGGTGGGGGGGAGACGGGTACAGGCGATCACTTCGGGAAGAATTCACCTCTACACATCCTCTTCCTGCAAGGTCCATCACTTCCATGAGGAATCGCCCTCCCTGAGCTCTATTCCATGGAGCTTTCACAAAGCCTCCCTAGTCGAAGGATGCATCCCCCAATAGATCCAGGTCGGGAAGGAATGGTCTGCCTCTGACCTCCACCTGCTCTCTGATCTGCCTGGTCCACCCTTCCTCTGTCCAAATCCTTGGCCTCGGTAGAGGTTTTCAGGGTCTCCAGGGCTTAAGCCTCTCCCCAGTGTCCCTATCCTGGGACGGCTGAGATCTGTGGCCATTTTCCCATTGGTTCCTTTCCCGTGGTAAGTATGCCTTTGGAGTTCAACCCACCCTTCCGTACTTGACCTGATGACTCACTTTCCTCGAGTGCAGACGGTACCAGACCTGCTTAAGCAGTTGCCATGCACGATCCATTCACCTTTCGAGGGACGTTTGGTTGCTGCTGACTTCTAGCACTTTGGAAGGCAGATTCGAGGTAGGAGTCCTGTGTGCACGGCATGTCCTGTGGGCTCATATACTGTACCCCCATTTGAGAGAAACTCAAGGTAGAAGGGTCCCCATGGGAATGAAGATGCCAGGGGAATGAAGGTCCATGGGGCCTTGACTTTCTGATTGGCCATCTGCTGAAGACAGGAGCCTTTCTTCCAGATCTGAACTCCCAGACTCTCCCTTGACTTGGAATGACCTGGGGCATAAGGTAGGCCCGCCGGCCCAATGGAGCAACCGCATGTGGACGGACAGAGGCTTGCCTCTCCCTGGATCTACCTTGGAGAGCTTCGCTGCTTCCTCACCTTTCTGGTGCAAGGCTCTTAGCTCTGGTTCTTTGCAAGAGGGTCCTGATCCAGTCGCCTGGCCCCACTTGCCCAAATGTGATCAGGAACTGGTGAGTGGGAGACTTGATCAAAGGCTGGGATCTCATCTGCCCCCCACCCTCACCCCATCCATGGAAGGATTCTGTGAGGATTCCTTTCGGGACCACGGATGGCTTGGGGATCCCATCCCCTGGCCTTTGAAGGCTGAGCCAGCCCCGGGCGCCTGGGAGACAACCCATTACTTCCAGAGGCCTAGGCTTCCTCTTGCCCATGGCCAGACCTGGTTGGCTGAAAGGCACTGAAGCGCACTGGCATCTCTCCGCGTGAGATATCGTTGTCTGGTGTCCTCTGGGAAGGCCTTGCCTCCGCGGAGGAACACCAAGGCTTCGCTCCTGCGGTGACTTTGAAATAATTCCCTGGGCTTACAGCTCCTGGATGGCGTATCACAGAGGTGCTCATGTCAGCTGGATGGCTTTACTAGAATTCCCTGAGTGAACCCACCAGGGCCTGGTGTTCCCGGTCAGGCATGGTTACAGTGTATGGATTCAGCTTCTCTGGTAGACAGGCAGGGGTCTGTTCTCATAGGTGAGTTGTGGCAGGTCGTGTCTCTCAAAGAATTAGACTTTGGGTCTCGGGTCTCTCCCCAGTATGCCTCCGGGCGAGAGACGCTGCTGCGTGTTACTGGTCTTTTCAAAGGAACAGCTCGAGTTGGGCCGGATGTCTTCTCTCCCCTTTGTGGCAGTTGATCCATCCTGGTGAAATCCCATCCTGGTGGCAATGTCCACGGGATGCAGAAGCTGCCTCGGGGATGGGGCAGGTGTGCCGTACGGGAGCGCAGTGAAAGAAAGCCTGAGGGTTAAGAGGCTGGTCGCCCGGAGGGCCAGGTTGCTCAGGAACAGGCCCTTCCGGGCTCAGGCCTAGAAGAAGAGGATCTTGTGCTTAGTGCTAGGCATCTGCCCCTTTTCGCGTAGCCTGCGAACAGCCTCCCTCAGATGCTTGGGTTGGAGCGGGGGCTTCTCACCCCACTTCTCACAAATGTCTAGGGCCTCTTCCACCACCTGCCCGACGAAGACCTTGGCCATTCCGGACATGGCAATGACCACGTTCTGGGATACCGGCGTGCCGGCCACGACCTGGATCAGACTTTTGATGGTGGATTTGGGGAAGGCTGAGCGGCGAAACACTTCGTAACGGTTCAGCTGCTCCTCACTCATAGCAGCCACGAGGGTTCTCATCTTCTGGGCCTCCTCTTCATCCACTTCCCGTTGCCTGCCTCTCTTGCCCTCGGTGTTCACTCTCCATCTCTTGGCCACAGGGGGACGTGAGGAGGACTCTGCCTCTTCACCTGCCCTTGGCTGTGGGCAGTCCTGACGCGCGGGCTCACTGCCTTCCCCGTCAGAAGCTTCCCTGGCTTTCTGGGCTGGGTCCCGCGGCAGGATTCGGCCTGGGTCGCTGGGTTCCGGTCCCAGGGGCACGCCTGTTGCCACCCGCGACACACCCAGGTTCGGACCTTGGTCCGGGAGCCACGCCCTGGCCTTGTCCATCCTGGCGCTGGGTCAAACACTCTAGCTCAGAAAGCTAGAGTCCTAATCCCCCAATAGATCCAGGTCGGGAAGGAATGGTCTGCCTCTGACCTCCACCTGCTCTCTGATCTGCCTGGTCCACCCTTCCTCTGTCCAAATCCTTGGCCTCGGTAGAGGTTTTCAGGGTCTCCAGGGCTTAAGCCTCTCCCCAGTGTCCCTATCCTGGGACGGCTGAGATCTGTGGCCATTTTCCCATTGGTTCCTTTCCCGTGGTAAGTATGCCTTTGGAGTTCAACCCACCCTTCCGTACTTGACCTGATGACTCACTTTCCTCGAGTGCAGACGGTACCAGACCTGCTTAAGCAGTTGCCATGCACGATCCATTCACCTTTCGAGGGACGTTTGGTTGCTGCTGACTTCTAGCACTTTGGAAGGCAGATTCGAGGTAGGAGTCCTGTGTGCACGGCATGTCCTGTGGGCTCATATACTGTACCCCCATTTGAGAGAAACTCAAGGTAGAAGGGTCCCCATGGGAATGAAGATGCCAGGGGAATGAAGGTCCATGGGGCCTTGACTTTCTGATTGGCCATCTGCTGAAGACAGGAGCCTTTCTTCCAGATCTGAACTCCCAGACTCTCCCTTGACTTGGAATGACCTGGGGCATAAGGTAGGCCCGCCGGCCCAATGGAGCAACCGCATGTGGACGGACAGAGGCTTGCCTCTCCCTGGATCTACCTTGGAGAGCTTCGCTGCTTCCTCACCTTTCTGGTGCAAGGCTCTTAGCTCTGGTTCTTTGCAAGAGGGTCCTGATCCAGTCGCCTGGCCCCACTTGCCCAAATATGATCAGGAACTGGTGAGTGGGAGACTTGATCAAAGGCTGGGATCTCATCTGCCCCCCACCCTCACCCCATCCATGGAAGGATTCTGTGAGGATTCCTTTCGGGACCACGGATGGCTTGGGGATCCCATCCCCTGGCCTTTGAAGGCTGAGCCAGCCCCGGGCGCCTGGGAGACAACCCATTACTTCCAGAGGCCTAGGCTTCCTCTTGCCCATGGCCAGACCTGGTTGGCTGAAAGGCACTGAAGCGCACTGGCATCTCTCCGCGTGAGATATCGTTGTCTGGTGTCCTCTGGGAAGGCCTTGCCTCCGCGGAGGAACACCAAGGCTTCGCTCCTGCGGTGACTTTGAAATAATTCCCTGGGCTTACAGCTCCTGGATGGCGTATCACAGAGGTGCTCATGTCAGCTGGATGGCTTTACTAGAATTCCCTGAGTGAACCCACCAGGGCCTGGTGTTCCCGGTCAGGCATGGTTACAGTGTATGGATTCAGCTTCTCTGGTAGACAGGCAGGGGTCTGTTCTCATAGGTGAGTTGTGGCAGGTCGTGTCTCTCAAAGAATTAGACTTTGGGTCTCGGGTCTCTCCCCAGTATGCCTCCGGGCGAGAGACGCTGCTGCGTGTTACTGGTCTTTTCAAAGGAACAGCTCGAGTTGGGCCGGATGTCTTCTCTCCCCTTTGTGGCAGTTGATCCATCCTGGTGAAATCCCATCCTGGTGGCAATGTCCACGGGATGCAGAAGCTGCCTCGGGGATGGGGCAGGTGTGCCGTACGGGAGCGCAGTGAAAGAAAGCCTGAGGGTTAAGAGGCTGGTCGCCCGGAGGGCCAGGTTGCTCAGGAACAGGCCCTTCCGGGCTCAGGCCTAGAAGAAGAGGATCTTGTGCTTAGTGCTAGGCATCTGCCCCTTTTCGCGTAGCCTGCGAACAGCCTCCCTCAGATGCTTGGGTTGGAGCGGGGGCTTCTCACCCCACTTCTCACAAATGTCTAGGGCCTCTTCCACCACCTGCCCGACGAAGACCTTGGCCATTCCGGACATGGCAATGACCACGTTCTGGGATACCGGCGTGCCGGCCACGACCTGGATCAGACTTTTGATGGTGGATTTGGGGAAGGCTGAGCGGCGAAACACTTCGTAACGGTTCAGCTGCTCCTCACTCATAGCAGCCACGAGGGTTCTCATCTTCTGGGCCTCCTCTTCATCCACTTCCCGTTGCCTGCCTCTCTTGCCCTCGGTGTTCACTCTCCATCTCTTGGCCACAGGGGGACGTGAGGAGGACTCTGCCTCTTCACCTGCCCTTGGCTGTGGGCAGTCCTGACGCGCGGGCTCACTGCCTTCCCCGTCAGAAGCTTCCCTGGCTTTCTGGGCTGGGTCCCGCGGCAGGATTCGGCCTGGGTCGCTGGGTTCCGGTCCCAGGGGCACGCCTGTTGCCACCCGCGACACACCCAGGTTCGGACCTTGGTCCGGGAGCCACGCCCTGGCCTTGTCCATCCTGGCGCTGGGTCAAACACTCTAGCTCAGAAAGCTAGAGTCCTGTGCCCGTCCTGCTGCAGAGTCCATCTGCAAACGCTCTCAGCTGCAATCCCCTCAGAGGCAGGATCCTCCTGGGCCCAGCCCCTTTATATAAGGCTAGGGCTGAAGCCACGCCCACCCGGAAGTCAGATGATGCCTCAGTAGCCCCCGCAAAGCCGGGAGCTGGGCTCCTCCCACTGCCCCAGGCAAGGGGCGGGGCCAGGGTGTGCCTCCCGCCGCAGGTGGAGGCGGGCTGCTGGCAGTTTCCCAGGATTCTTCCTGCCTCAGTTTCCGAACCCTTCGTCTTGGGCCACGATGGAAATGCAGACATGTCCTCAGAAGACCTGTCTCTCAAAGCTCCCTTTTGAAAGCCTTCCAGCAGGCAGCCCAAGAGCCCAAGTCCTCTCTCCGCTGCTCCTCAGAACAGGCTGGCTGGCTTGTGGGGTGATGGCGAATCCAGAAAGCCCAGAGAGTTCACTACTCTGGGAGACTTTCCTGTCATTCCAACGTGGCTCCAGACCATCCTCTCCCGCAAGGCACAGACATGAAAATAGGTCAGCGGGCCGGCCTATGGGGGAGGCTTCCACCTTGCTCTGGAAATGCTCTTCAATTTGCCTAGAGGAAAAAGCAATCAGACCCCCTCCCACTCCCTTCCCCTCTCAACACCCTCCTGCTTCTCTTCCTCGTATTCCCCAACGCCAGCCACACAAATCCACTCCCCGCCCAGGCGAAGCTTTCCCTACCATCCTGATCAAGACATCCAACCCAGAAGTAGGGTGGCTGTGGTGGGGGTGGGTGAGGTACAGACGTTCATTTCAGGAAAAAGCCACCTCTACACATCCTCTTCCTGCAAGGTCCATCACTTCCATGAGGAATCGCCTCCCTGAGCACTATTCCATGGAGATTCACAAAGCCTCTCTAGTCGAGGCACGCATCCCCCAGTAGAGCCCGGCCGGGAAGGCATGGTCTGTCTCTGACCTCCACGTGCTGTCTGCTCCGCCTGGTCCAATCTTCTGCCCACATCCCTGGCCTCGGTAGAGGTTTTCAGGGTCGCCAGGACTTAAGTCTCTCCCTAGTGTCCCTATCCTGGGACGGCTGAGATCTGTGGCCATTTCCCCCTTGGTTCCTTTCACATGGTAAGTGTGCCTTTGGAGTTCAACCCGCCCTTCCAGACTTGGCCTGATGACTTACTTCCTTGGAGTGCAGACACCGCTAGTCCTGCTCCCGTAGGTATAGGGAACGGGATGAAAGAAAGCCTGAGCGTTAAGAGACTGGCCTCTTGGCCTGACCTGGGCTGTGGTAGGCCCACCAGCCCGTTGAAGCATAGATGGCTGAGATCTCTGACCATTTCACGGTCGGTTCCTTTCCCTTTGTAATCATGCCTCTGAAATTCTGTTTGCTGTTCTGATCTTGATCTGATGACTGACTTCCTTATCTTGTGTCTGAAGGTATCAAGCACGATTCATTGACCTTTCTTCCCAATACCATGTCGGGAATTGTGGCTGCTTACTTCCAGCAGTTTCAAACACAGATTCCTCTGGGAGCAGGTTGTCCTGTGGGCCCCTCACTGTAGCAAAGTCAAGAACTTAAAAATCAGGGTCATATAGCCACCCTCTTTCTAGAGTCAGTTTCCTCACTGTACTCAGCTTTCTTCTGCAAGGCCTCACATCATGGTTGGCTTCACCCACGCCAGCGTATTTTCTCACACTCCTGGAGTCTGGAACATCCCAGATCAAGGTTGGAGCAGAGTTTGTGGTCCTTTCTTTTGATGCACCTGACCAACTTCTCCCCGTGTCCTGGCGTGACCTTGGCTCTGTCCAATGATGAATCCCAGACACCTCTATGTCTTCTATGCAGGACACCGTAGCTATTGGAGTCATGTCCCTCTGTAGTGGATGCCTTTGTTCTTAGTCATTTGTTTGAGATTCTGAGACTGCAGCTTCTGTGATACCTTTATCTAGGCCTCTTTTCATCTAAAATTTTCTAAGTCATTGATGTTTTAAGCATTGTGCTTATTACCTTTTTGTTTTGTCAACTTGACTCAAGGAATTGTCGGTCAGGTGGTATATAGTATTTCTGAGTTTGTAGTTTTGTTTTTGGAAAGTATTTTTGTCTATAGACTGAAGACAGTAGATCAACCTTCATTACTTTGGTGAGCATCGTTCAATCTGCTCATGGCCCTACTAAACCAAAAATAGGGTGACTAAATTACTCTTCTCTTGAGCTAGAACTTCCGTACTCTCTTTCCTTCAAACATCACAGAGAGATTGTGTTCGGTCTACAGACTCCAGTACTTACATCAGTGGTGTCTTACCAGGTTTTTAATCTTTTAACCTCAGATTCTTGATTATACCTTTGCTTTCCCTATTTTCAGCTTTTTGACTTAGTTTTATTATACAGCACATTTTCTTGGTTCTCCAACTTGCAGATGGCATTTCAGGAAATTCTAAGCCTTTATAATCATGTGAGCTATTTCCTATAGTAAATTTTTAATATATACATGTATCCTTTGGTTCTATTTCTTTAAATAACTCTAATACCACTATTCAGTATATTATGATTTCTTCCAGCAGTCCTTTAAAACTAAAATATGATGCATGTTTTTCATTTTCCTAAGAGATTTCTGTTAAAGTTAGTCCACTATGACATAGTATTAAAATTGAAGTAAATTAGTACACCTATTGACAAAATCATTGACTTTCATCAGATTTCTTTCAGATTTTATTATCATGAAGTAAAGGCATTGGTATCAGAGTTTTTAACATTTATTTTACTGATATGAGAAGGTTCTTACTATTTGCAGTTTGTGTCCCATTGTGGGGAAGAGGAGTGAATGCTTAAAATCTTTAGATGAAACACAACATTCATGTAAACCATTAATGATCCATACAATGAGCAAAGCTTTGAGTTCTCACCTCTAGTGGGATGGATATAGTTAAAGTGATCCTATGACCTTATGCATCTCAGATTAATGCCATTTTGCAAGACTGATATTGCCATGCATAATTTTCAGAAAGTAGTTAAATATTAAAATATGGGGCTTCTTATTCAAAGATTATTAAATCTGTTAGACAGTATAGAATGAAACCAAAGACAGAGTCCTTCTAATCATGGGCCTGGTGAAATTGCACAGGTCAAATGAGCCTGACACTAGCCTTGCGTGAAAACATTATCCAATTAAAGTTTTTACCCTTAATGAAAGCTTAAGAACTTACTCTTCCTGGGGAAAAAAAAGGTATGTAATATGCTTCTATACTTCAGTATGGCAGAGACCCAGGGCAGAATACTCAGGCACTGAGAGCAGAATGAGAGGCAATGAACCATAACACCTCCCAAATAGAGATGGCGACAGGAAATAAATAAAACTGGAACTAGGTATATTAATGGCAATCAGAGGAAAGCATTCTAGAACAAGGGGTTTAAACTTGAGCCCTTATAGCAAGTAAGCAGGAAAAGAGAATACTAGTTTAGCTTATTGCTAAAACAGATTCTCCTATTTGATGAAAAACTATAAACAGAATTATTCCTTGTAATACCCTTAAATATGTTTGATTAGAAGGATTTGGGAATTATCACTGTCTAGCCATCTTATTCCCAGTATCAGCTAATTTACATTTAACCTGTATATTTGTTCTTAAATGAAGATACATGAAAATAGTTGCCTAATAATTAATGATCAAAGTATCCTCCCCCTTTCTCTCTCTCTCTCACACACATACACACACACACACACACAATGAAGACACATTCCTACCACAGTACATGCACTTATCCCAAATGGAGTTAGAAAAATAGAAGTGGACTGTGCAAAATTCTTATATGTTGAAAAACATGTTCAAAGAATATGGCCTTGAATTTAGCTTAGAACCTGGCAATATGGTTGGTTAACAAACCAGAGAAATGAACTTGTGTAACTAAAATTATCCAAAGATTATAAAAGTAAAGCAATATATAATATACTAACAAATCTATGAGTTAACTATCCTTTGTTACATTTTCACATTATCTTCTGTTATTTTGTTTTTCTTAAGATAAGGCTCTCAAACATCTCAAATACTCTTTCCCAACTATCTTTACATATATATATATGTATATATATACGTGTATATATATATATATATACTGTGATTCAGCTTTCTCATATGCTTTGTCATTTCTGTTTTCTGAAAAACATGTTCAAAGAATATGGCCTTGAATTTAGCTTAGAACCTGGCAATATGGTTGGTTAACAAACCAGAGAACTGAACTTGTGTAACTAAAATTATCCAAAGATTATAAAAGTAAAGCAATATATAATATACTAACAAATCTATGAGTTAACTATCCTTTGTTACATTTTCACATTATCTTCTGTTATTTTGTTTTTCTTAAGATAAGGCTCTCAAACATCTCAAATACTCTTTCCCAACTATCTTTACATATATATATATGTATATATATACGTGTATATATATATATATATACTGTGATTCAGCTTTCTCATATGCTTTGTCATTTCTGTTTTCTGAATTCTTTAAAATATTTTGACCATCTCTTTAGGTTAATCCTCTGCATATAAGTTATCATATTTCAAACTCATCTTTTCAAAGCTATCCTATCTCCTGCATCTACATCCCTGAGCAAACCAATACAGGTATACATACACACATATACCAAGATACTGAAGGATAAAAACAAATTCACAAGACCGATCAATAGCAAAATAGACACATTTAGATATAAATATTTTTACATTCTAATTCAATCGATGTTCTGCCTACTGAGCCATGGTATTTCAGTAGGACATCTAGTTCATTGTTACTGATCAACAATTGCCAGATGTTTATCTATCAGTGAAAACAGCTTTGTGCTCAACCTATGAATGATACCCAGATCAGAACAAAACAGCTCCCAAACACCACAACATTGTCCCATCTATTGTTCCTAAATCCTAGGCTTATAGCCAGCCAACAAAATCAGCCTTTCTTGGTAGGCTTAATTACCTTTTTTATCCCAGTCATAGCTCTCCCAGTAAGAATAACAACCCTGACTAAAGCAAATCAGTGTTACCATTCTGGAAAGAAAGGTTTGGGTATGGGTGATAACTGTGCCAGAATTACTTGCCAGGTGAAAACATGGTGGGTGTCTTGAGATTTCCCAACAAACACATGTTTGGTTCCCTCCTGACACAAAGGGTTAGATGTGACTCTTTAGATATTTGCTAAATTGTGTCACTCTTTGGGGCCAAAAGAGCCTTAGTTATAAATTTTATAGAGTAGAAAACTGAGGGCCAAAGAAGTTAAGAGGCTCTATCGAGTCACACAAACCAGGTTAATATCTGAAATTGAAGTCCCCAGACTCTCCATTTCAACCTATCATCTTTCAGAATGTGCTGCTCATTATGTAGTCACAAAATACAATAGCTCAGAAACATCAGCAAGTTATTGCGGATGGGAAAGTTAGCTTTTATTCTAATTATTGTATATTTCCTTTACATTGATTAACAAAAATAAAAAGTACCCCAATAGATCTGTTCTCAAATGCAAAGCAAGTGAACAAATAGAAAATTCTTACTAGAGGCAAAAGAAAAATATTAGGTATATTCATTAAACTTTTTTGGTGGCTCAGATGGTAAAGAATCTGCCAACGGTGCAGGAGACCCAAATTTGATCCTTGGGCCAGGAAGATTCCCTGGAAAAGGGAATGGCAATCCTCTCCAGTATGCTTGCCTGGGAAATCCCATGGCCAGAGGCAAGCTTTATTCCATGGGGTTGAAAAGGGTCAGATGTGACTGATCAACTAACACTTCACCTCACTTCAAGTATATTCACAGATAGTATGATCATTTAGCTACTGCTGCTGCTGCTAAGTCACTTCAGTCGTGTGCGACCCCAAAGAAGGCAGCCCACCAGGCTCCCCTGTCCCTGGGATTCTCCAGGCAAGAACACTGGAGTGGGTTGCCATTTCCTTCTCCAATGCATGAAAGTGAAAAATGAAAGTGAAGTTGCTCAGTTGTGTCCAACTCTTAGCAACCCCATGGACTACAGCCTACCAGGCTCCTCCATCCATGAGATTTTCCAGGCAAGAGTACTGGTGTGGGTTGCCATTGCCTTCTCCAGATCATATAGCTAACTGCAACTAAACCCTTAGTAATAGATTGGCTTCTGAAAAACTAATTTAAAATAAGAATAATTTCTTTCACTATTACATACCAAGATACCAAAATATTAAAGACATGTGACATCTTTCCATTCTATAATTGTTTAGAAAGAAAACATAAAATTAATAGGAACTGGCTTTTTTTTTTTTAAGATTTAGTCAGTATCCCAGGAAGCATGGCACAGCCCAGTGTCTTTTGTGTGGGTTTTTATTTTATTTTTTAATTAAAATGACAGAGATTTATTCTTTCATGGTTTGGGAAGGCAAAAGCCCCGAATCAGGAGGTCAGCAGGGTTGGTTCCTTCTGGAGGCAGAATCTGTTCCGTGTCTGACTCCTAGCTTTAGTTCAAGCATGCTAAGTCATTGTTTCAGTCATAACCAACTCTGTGCGACCCTATGGACCATAGCCTGCCAGGCTCCTCTGTCCATGGGATTCTCCAGGCAAGAATGTCAGAATGGGTTACCCATGCCCTCCTCCAGGGGATCTTCCCAAGTTGGGGATCGAACCCACGTGTCTTCTCTCTCCTGCATTGACAGGCGGGTTCCTTACCACTAGCGCCACCTGGGGAGACCACTTTTTTACGCTCCTTGTCTTGTAACTGGATCACTCAAATCACTGCTTCTCAGAGAAATTCTGAGGAGAGAATAAAAACCAACCAATAAACAATACCCTATTGGGAAGAGAACACAAATTTTGGAGTTTAGGGCTGCTGGCAGAGCAGTAAATTGGAAGAAAAGTTTCAGAAAGGAGGGAGACACAGAGGAAATACTCTAAAACCTGCATAGAAATTTTCCTCAAATCTTTGGCTTATACCTAAGCTGTATATGGTTTTGGTGAGAATCTGAGGAACCCAGTTGAAAGCAGCAGCTGCAAGCATTAAGACCTGTGAAAGGATTAAGACCTGAAAAAAGAAATAAATAAACAAAATCTATATCAGCAGCTGCTTAGTAGTGGAGAGAATTTGTAGTTCAAGTCTGACCTGGCAGAGCTTGACAGATACTTTTGCTTTTCATTGAAACTCTAGAAGGGTAACAGTTTAGGATTAAGAAACACATATCATGACTAAAACCTATGGCATGAGAATAAGGGCAAAAACCAAAACAAGAACCTACACACAAACCCTAGAAACAAGACTCCAAAAAATCAAGGGATTAGGCTAGGAAATTAACAGCTTTTCAGATGAAATTTAATACTTTTTAGAAAAAGCATAATCCAGGTTTATTATCCAAAATATTCAGTATCTAATCAAAAATTAATAGGCATACAAAAATATATAAATATCACCAAAACAAATTAATCAAAAAAATCAGTTCAGTTCAGTCGCTCAGT
>SJYT01081327.1:324931-353990 GCA_006410635.1 Cephalophus harveyi
GCGCTCAGCCTTCTTCACAGTCCAACTCTCACATCCATACATGACCACAGGAAAAACCATAGCCTTGACTAAACGGACCTTAGTCAGCAAAGTAATGTCTCTGCTTTTGAAAATGCTATCTAGGTTGGACATAACTTTTCTTCCCAGGAGTAAGCGTCTTCTAATTTCATGGCTGCAGTCACCATCTGCAGTGATTTTGGAGCCCCCCAAAATAAAGTCTGGAACTGTTTCCACTGTTTCCCCATCTATTTCCCATGAAGTGATGGGACCAGATGCCATGATCTTCGTTTTCTGAATGGTGAGCTTTAAGCCAACTTTTTCGCTCTCCTCTTTCACTTTCGTCAAGAGGCTTTTGAGCTCCTCTTCACTTTCTGCCATAAGGGTGGTGTCATCTGCATATCTGAGGTTATTGATATTTCTCCCGGCAATCTTGACTCCAGCTTGTGTTTCTTCCAGTCCAGCATTTCTCATGATGTACTCTGCATATAAGTTAAATAAGCAGGGTGACAATATACAGCCTTGACGTACACATATAACTTAGATGTTGAACTTAACAAAGATTTTGCAGCAGCTAGTAAAATTCTGCTAGAATTTAGAAGAAAGGTGGAGAAAATAGAAGGACAGATGTGAAATCTCAGCACAGTTGAAACAAAAAGCAAAAAGGACCAAATGGAAATTGCATATTAAAAATACAGTACTGGAAATAAAATGTTCATTAAAGTGACAACTTCAGGCTAGACCTACAGGAGAAAGAGCCAGTTAATTAACTCAAAGATAAAAATTAAGGAAAAGAAATACACAATAATATAGTGTCAAAGATAAAAATTAAGGAAAGGAAATACACAATAATATAGTATATGATATTGTAGTACTATATTTTATGATCTGATATATGTATAACTGAAGTCCCAGAAAAAAGATGAGAGCAAGACAGAAGAAATATTTAAAAGTGAAATACCTAAAACATTTTCAAACTGATTTTTTAAAAAAGCATCAATAAACTCTTCCCAGAAATATTAAACTCAAGCAGGACAAACACAAAGATAAACACATCTAGGCACATCATTTTCAAGCTAGTGAAAACCAGTGATTTTTTAAAATATATTAAAAGCAACTGGAGGAAAAAAACAACACATCACATTCAGGGGAACTGCAGTAAGAATTATGACTGACTTCTCACAAGAAATGATGGAAGATAGAAGATAATAGAATAATATATTTAAAATTCTAAATGGAAAATCTCTCAACTTAATTTTTCACCAATAACTATATCTTTCAACAAAAGAAAGCAAACCAAAGTCATTTTCAGATGAAGCTGAGAAAATTTATTATAGGGAAAATTTATCTCCAAGAAATGCTAAAGAAAATTCTATAGACTGAACAAAGTATCACTAAGTGGGAAAGCAGTTCAACAGGAAGACATAAAGACATAAGAAAAGGTAAACATTCCAATAAATAGGAAAAATGATTTTTTTTTAATTTCTTTAAAACTCAACTGACCACTTAAAGTAAGAAAAAACTTGTGCTGTATTATGAATGCTAAAATATAGAGCAAAATAAAATATTGGTAATGTGAAAAATACCTAGAAAGGACAGTAAATGAAATTATACAGTTATAATATTCTAATCTTACACATATGGTAGTAAATGTTGATGTAAAGTAGTATCTGATAAGTTAAAGGTATATCTTGTTACACCTACAGCAAGCAAGGAAAAAATAAAATATCTTAGAAGTTGCTTTTGTGAATAGAGAACAACAACAGAGGAGAGTATGCAACCCTCACCAACTGATTCTTGATTTCAGACTTGACCTCCAGGTGGAAAGGCAGAGGTGATTTCCATGAAAAAATCTTGGGTTGACTGAGATCATTCTACATTCTGAGATTTTTATTTCTTCTAATTCCAGATCAGGAGCTTAAAAGATAAATGACATATAAAAGAAATATACAGATGTATTTTTTAAATTCTTAAGTTCACAAACTTATAATTTACACTTTCCATTTGTGTCTACAGGAAAAATGTCTGAAAAAATATATAGAAAACTATATATCAGTTTATCTGAGAAATGAGGTTGGAAGAGTAGAATATGTACTTGATTTAGAATATGTATTTCATACACTCCTGGGCCACACTGACTTTCAGACAAAAGAGAGAAGCATATGTAAGACAGTTCTAAAAATTCAACGAGCCTGATTCTTTATTTACCGACTTTATGAACTCGAATAGGTTGCTGAAACCTCACTAATAGTCTCCATGGGTATAATGGAGGGGTCCTTTAACTTACGAGGTAAGTAATAAGGTAATTACTTTTATGAGGTTGTTATGAGGATTAAATAAATAAATTCTCTTCTTAATCTGACCATTAGGTCCAAATTTATTCTAATGCTAGACAATATGAGTATATGCCATGTTTCATGATATATCGGAAATATTCAGTATTCAAATACATTATGAAACAAAAACTATCAAAAAATGTTCTCATCAGTTAAGGTTAGGTTTTGCCACCAAATTAATTAAAAAATAAAAACCTGTTGATTTCCCATAGCTTTTTATTATGAAATTGCTGGTGAAGGATTGACACAAGAAGGACCAAATAAGGGTCAGCTTGTCATTCAATCCACTGGTTGGTTAAATAACACAAGAATCTCAGCACTCTGCAATGTTCACGCCCTGAATAACACCCAGGAACTGGATGAGACTGACAGATTTCAGCCTCAGCCTCCCATCTCATTCTTATGTCAAGATACATGCTTACTAAATGGAATGAAAGACATTATCACTCCCTATGCATATATTCTTATTCTATTTTTCCTTTAGTCAAGCTGTAGTTAAATTTTATACCTTAAACATTCATAAAACGTGAATCTATTGTGTCAACAGAGAGTTAATTAATTCTTGACATAACTTTAGCATTCACTGGGCCTAAAAATCAAAAAAGGACATATTTATGAAAGATTAATAACAAAGCAAGTAAAGATAAAATTGTCTTATAAGTTTCTTATTCCTTTCTTATTTTTGATTATTTTTCTCTTCTTTATTCTTCTATACTCCCAGAAAGATTAGAATTTAATGCAGAGTAATCCATCATACTCTGTATTTGGATATATTGGAAGATCATGGCATCCGGTCCTATCATTTCATGGGAAATAGATGGGGAAACAGTGGAAACAGTGTCAGACTTTATTTTTCTGGGCTCCAAAATCACTGCAGATGGTGACTGCAGCCATGAAATTAAAAGATGCTTACTCCTTGGAAGAAAAGTTATGACCAACCTAGTTAGCATATTCAAAAGCAGAGACATTACTTTGCCGACTAAGGTCCGTCTAGTCAAGGCTATGGTTTTTCCTGTGGTCATGTATGGATGTGAGAGTTGGACCGTGAAGAAGGCTGAGCAATGAGGTGGCCAAAGTACTGGAGTTTCAGCTTTAGCATCATTCCTTCCAAAGAAATCCCAGGGTTGATCTCCTTCAGAATGGACTGGTTGGATCTCCTTGCAGTCCAAGGGACTCTCAAGAGTCTTCTCCAACACCACACTTCAAAAGCATCAATTCTTCGGCGCTCAGCCTTCTTCACAGTCCAACTCTCACATCCATACATGACCACAGGAAAAACCATAGCCTTGACTAAACGGATCTTAGTCGGCAAAGTAATGTCTCTGCTTTTGAAAATGCTATCTAGGTTGGACATAACTTTTCTTCCAAGGAGTAAGCGTCTTCTAATTTCATGGCTGCAGTCACCATCAGCAGTGATTTTGGAGCCCCAAAAAATAAAGTCTGACACTGTTTCCACTGTTTCCCCATCTATTTCCCATGAAGTGATGGGACCAGATGCCATGATCTTCGTTTTCTGGATGTTGAGCTTTAAGCCAACTTTTTCACTCTCCTCTTTCACTTTCATCAAGAGTTGATAAGTTAAAGGTATATCTTGTTATACCTACAGCAAGCAAGGAAAAAATAAAATACCTTAGCAGCTGCTATTGTGAATAGAAAACAACAGGAAATTAGATGTAGGCCTCACCAACTCATCAATTCAGATTGTACTGAATTACCTACTTCAGGTGTACAGGGTCAAATTGAAGGATGCTGAAATTTATAAAACAAACACTTCTGATAATTAACTTAGGAAGAAGAGGCAATGTTAGTACAGTCAATTCCAAAGCAAACTCAGCAATCCTCCTCTCACTTCCCTTTCTGAAGCCTTCTCCTTGTCTTGCTTCTTAACCATGGCTTCTTCCTGTTGCCAATATCATCATCTTGCCACTAAATCTTGCCCAAATCCCTCATCTTTACCAAAACAAATACAATTTCTCCTTCTAAACCCCTACCTTGACTCCTTTCAAGACCCTTAATCGGATTAAAAATAATTCATGGCTAGAGTTTGGTTGAGGAGAAAAACACAAAACTTCCTTGGAATAATTTATAAAGATCATTTTCTACCGAAAATAGTTTTGCTGAATTTATAGAGGAAGATTCCTGAGTCCTTTGTTTATTCCCTCCAACCCCAATGCATCTCGTGCTGTATTTCCATGCACACAGTAAAAGACACATACTTTTACTGTGTTTAAAACAGAACTAAATAAAAATAGTCATTCTTTCAGGAAAACACAATGATTGGCTAAACAAACCACAAGTCACAAATTGGAAGTGAGGAGAACCTTTTAGACTTTATTTCTGGCCGATAACTTGAGCCAATATCCCAAAAGATGCCTTTACTCTGGTGAACATGCTAGTCATTCAGCCGTGTCCAGCTCTTTGCGACCCACAGACTGTAGCCCGCCAGGCTCCTCTGTCCATGGGATTCTCCAGGCAAGACTACTAATGGATTGCCATTCCCTTCTCCAGGGGATCTTCCTGACCCAGAGGTCAAACCCAGGTCTCCCACATTGCAGGCAGATTCTTTACCATTTGAGCTACCCAGAAAGCCTTTACTCTGGTATTACATACTAAAATTATCTCAAATAATAAATATAAATAAACGTTTTTATTCTGGCATCCCCTGCTAAAATTATCTCAAATAGCAAATGTAGAGGAAGCTACCAAATCAATTTTTCACTCAGTGTAGGGGCTTTGACCAATTTCTTTATCATTACACAATCAATCACAGTTTCCAGGCAGATGTCCAACTGCCACTATCATAGCTAAATGGTTCAGATAATATGTTCTCAAATCAATATTTCACCACTCCAGGTTTTCATGATCTTATTTTATTTCCCTCCATTGTCATCAATGTTTTCTGATAAGTTTCGTTATTCCCTATAACTTGAACTTGCCTAAACTGTCATTCCAATATTAATTGCTATTATTAATAATTGACTCTTCACTATTAAAAATCTAAACATACAAATAATCGAGGTTAGTCATTAGAGTTTTAAGATTTTATAAGACATTATATATAGTGTCTTATATATATAGTATATATTTTGTAAATATTTGTGAATAAGTTCATGAACTAATGAGTAAATGAATTGGCAGATATTTCTAAACTTCAACTAAAAGATTAATGGCTTGAAGAGATTTCACTGTTTTCATTCCTGAGCATTACCATCTACTTTAAAAGTCTCTCTCTTTTTAAAAAACAATTGCAGATATATTCCAGTTTTGAACTATGTTTCAGAAAATAGCTTCTTCCTTTTTCTCACACACTCTTATCAGAGAAAACTTAACTTTCCACAAAATGCACGTCAGGCTTTCTTGAAATCACACATCAGTTCTGCACATACACAGGACAGAGATGATGCTGTGGCACTTATACCTTGAAATCAAGCTTTAGTTTTGATTAAATAACCTGGTACCACATAGCTCAAACCCTATGCTGAGAGCCTGATCATTTTTTCCTAATCTTCGGCCAAGATTATTGATCTTTTCTTTGCAAACCCAGAGGTCCCAGGCTCTTGGTTCTCCAGATTTCTTCTCTGAGTTTCTGATCCCTATTATCTGACTTCCATTTGCTCTGCAACAAGAGAAGCAAGCCCACAGATTGCAACTACAGAGTAGCTGCTGCTTCACACAATCAGAGAAAGGCCTGTGCACACACAACAAATGCAATTCAGCACAACCGAAAATAAATAAATAAGCATATCAATTATTGAGAGAAGGAAAACAATCCTAAAATCAAGCATCAAGCTGAACGTGAACAAAATATACAATTTATATATAATTCATCACTTAATGACACAATTACCATTTTTCACTGCTTCCAAAATTAGTTGCCACACTCTAGTGAACCAATATCCATCTTCTTTTTCCTGAATGTAATTTTTTTTTTCTGCAAGGCCAGTTAATCTTTATTTGTTTCAAATGCATGATAACTATTCCATTTATATGAGTTCCTGAGAATATTACTCAACTCTTCTACTTCAAGGCACATATGAAAGGAAGGAAAAGACTAGATGGAGGGACTGCTAAAAGAAAAACTAAAAGTCACAGAAAATATCTTTAAAAAGTCAAACATTAATTTTTGAAACGATTGCAACATGAGATGAAATTGAAAGATGGCAAAAATTCCTCACTAGAAATTATTCCTGGAGAGTCCCATTATAAAGGGCTTTCACCTGGTACCAAATTCATTTCAAAGGGATTAAAAGGGGTGCCAGGAATCCTTTGGGGTGATAAAAATATCTTACATCCTGAATGTTGGTGGTCTTACAGGCATATTCAACTGGCAACACTCATTTTGTACACTTTAAATTGAAGTGGTCTGTATTGCATATAAATTATTCCTCCATAAAGTTGATTATAAAAACAAAAAGAAAGCAAAACACTAACTTCTGGTGCTTACGTGAGAATTAAGTGTACTGAAAATAAATGATCTGTAACAATTGTTAATGTTCACATTTTCACAAAAGCTATTGCTTTGGAAATACTCTTACACTCCAATTTCCCAATAAAAATTTAAATTATGATATATAATAAATGTGAAGTATCATTGACATAGCATTCATTTGCAATCACAAGAAAAACCAGGAAAAAAGGTAAATAATTTTTTCTTATTTAACCTACAACTTAGAGTTAGACCCTATTAATGCTGAAAAAAAGAAATGTTTTATAGATGATAGTAGAATGTAGAGTCTATGGATTAGAAGATAAAAATCTGAAATATGGTAACCATCAAGAACTATGAAACATCTGAGAATTCACCCTATTTGCAAGTAGTCAAGTTAGCCTGTCAGAATTTTCATGGATAGAAGACACAAGAATCCTGGGTCAGAGACAGAAGACAGCTTATTAATCACAACAGTAAAAATGCCCAGAGTGAATCCAGTCTTCAACTCACCCACTCAGAATCACAAAGAACATTTCATTAATATGTTAATATGTAATTAATATGCTTATTAATAATTTTATTAATATGTTAAAGGAGCCAAAATTGAGGGAGTTTTATCTGGTTTCCAGTCTGCCTTTATTTAGAAACAAGGTGACAACATCAGTTCAGTTCAGTTCAGTCGCTCGGTCGTGTCCGACTCTTTGCGACCCCATGAATTGCAGCACGTAAGGCCTCCCTGTCCATCACCAACTCCCAGAGCTCACCCAAACTCACGTCCATCGAGTCAGTGATGCCATCCAACCATCTCATCCTCTGTCATCCCCTTCTCCTCCCGCCTTCAATCTTTCCCATCATCAGGGTCTTTTCCAATGAGTCAGCTCTTCGCATCAGGTGGCCAAAGTATTGGAGTTTCAGCTTCAACTTCAGTCCTTTCAGTGAACACCCAGGACTGATTTCTTTTAGGATGGACTGGTTGGATCTCCTTGCAGTCCAAGGAACTCTCAAGAGTCTTCTCCAGCACCACAGTTCAAAAGCATCAATTATTCGGCGCTCAGCTTTCTTTGTATAGGTGACAACATACTCTTTTTCAAAGCAATTATATCCCTTATTAGCTCAATAACTAAAGTCAGAGATCTGTACATCATTCTATACTCCAATGCCTCTTTACTGTCTTCACTTGTGGTCAGTTGCCAACCCTTGCCCCTTTTATTTAATAAATAGTTATGATTATCTGTTTGAGAGCAGGGACTGTGCCTTATATCTGAATATCAACAGCATTTTCCATTAGGTCAGTCACATAGTAAGTACACAGTGAAAGTTTGTGAAATGAATAGAGCTACCTCTTTATCAATATCAAAAAAATGCACAGAGAGACATAGAAAATGTTATTTTCTTAGCAAATATGAATTCTAGCTATTAAATAGCTGTAGAAACAAACAGCTGATTCTGGCCATGAGCAGAATTTCAAGTCATTAGGACACCCTCATCTTGCACAACAGAGAAGGCAATGGCAGCCCACTCCAGTACTCTTGTCTGGTAAAATCCCATGGATGGAGGAGCCTGGCAGGCTGCAGTCCATGGGGTCGCTAAGAGTCAGACACGACTGAGCGACTTCACTTTCACTTTTCACTTTCATGCATTGGAGAAGGAAATGGCAACCCACTCCAGTGTTCTTGCCTGGAGAATCCCAGGGACAGAGGAGCCTGGTGGGCTGCTGTCTCTGGGGTCGCACAGAGTCAGACACGACTGAAGCGACTTAGCAGCAGGAGCAGCAGCAGGCATTTTAACACAATAACACCAGTACGTGAGTGTTCAGTGCCTCAGTTGTGCCCAACTCTTTGCAGTTCCATGGGACTGTAGCCCGCCAGGCTCCTCTGTCCATGGTTTACCAGGCAAGAACACTGGAGTGGGCCGTTATATCCTTCTCCAGGGGATCTTCGCAACCCAGGGAGCAAACCCACATCTCTTACATCTCCTGTATTGGCAGGTAGATTCTTTATCACTGTGCCACCTGGGAAACCCAACACAAGTGTATGTGGTACTTAATGGTAACCTCAAAGCCCGTTAAAAAATGACAACATGCCTTCTCTGGCCCTGGGTCTAACTACTGTCTGCATGTATGGGTTTAGATTTTAGAAGAAGATGACACTATCACTATAGGACATTTGCATCCATGAATCTAATCTGAGATTTGAGTTACAAGACCCTGATAGTATTCTTGGCCCAGTCAATTTGATCCAATTTGATGGTAACATCTAAGATCATATCAGAAATGCCCATTCATTAGAAAGTATTTGTATTTATTTAGGGCTATTTTGGTTGTAACTCAGTGGCTATTCTCAAAACATACAGCTTCTGTAGGGGAAGATATAAGAAGGAAAAGTCAAAGAAACTAGTCTCTGGTTCTCTTGGAAAAAATCTTAGGAGCAAGTTCTCACTGTTAAGAAATAGTGATAAAAAAACTTTAGTGAAAAATAATATCCCAGCATGTTATGAAAATTTTTAAATTTTAGTATGATATAATAGTTTTCGTAAATGTGGATGCAGTAGTGTTTGCTATCCAGTGAGGTGATGACTAAGGAAAACATCGCTAGAAGAGCTTTTAGTAACTGCCTGGTACACAGTTGGGCTTCTCTATTGGCTCGGACAGTAAAGAATCTGCCTGTAATACAGGAGACCCGAGTTTGATCCCTAGGTCAGGAAGTTCTCCTAGAGAAGGAAATGGCAACCCACGCCAGGATTCTTGCCTGGAGAATCCCATGGACAGAGGAGCCTGGCAGGCTAGAGTCCATGGGGTCACAAAGAGTCAGATATGACTGAGTGACAAACGTTTTCACTCTGGTACAGAATATACCTTAGGTATAACAGAGGCCTAAAGGGCTTCCTGGTGGCTCAGAGGTTAAAGCGTCTGCCTGAGTCTGCCCACAATGCAGGAAACCTGGGTTCGATTCCTGGGTCAGGAAGATCCCCTGGAGCACAGTGAGGTGATGACTAAGGAAAACATCGCTAGAAGAGCTTTTAGTAACTGCCTGGTACACAGTTGGGCTTCTCTATTGGCTCGGACAGTAAAGAATCTGCCTGTAATACAGGAGACCCGAGTTTGATCCCTAGGTCAGGAAGTTCTCCTAGAGAAGGAAATGGCAACCCACTCCAGTATTCTTGCCTGGAGAATCCCATGAACAGAGGAGCCTGGTGGGCTGCAGTCCACGGGGTCGCAAAGAGTTGGACACGACTGAGCGACTTCACTTTCACTTTCACTTTCATAACAGAGTCCACTGAGTCAGCATTTTCACTATCCTCTGGACTCAAAACATAATCTAGGGCAGGAAAAACACCAACAGTGTTTTCAAGACCCCATCCAAAAAATATTAAGGGAATTTCCTTGTGGTCCTGAGGTTAAGACTCCACACTCTCACTGCCAAGGGCTAAGGTTCAGTCCCTGGTAACCAGGGAACCAAGATTCGACAAGCTACACAGTTTGGCTCAAAAAAAAAAAAAAAGTCAATAAAAGAAAAATAATCAATTAAAATATATTTTTAAATTAATTTAAAATGTCTATAAATTGTCCTACTCAATCTGCTTCTTGAGTGCTGCTGTTCATTTCTGTCAAGTGTTAATTGTAAACTCCTTACAATTCAAATAAGAAAAATATGAAGCACAATTAGAACTGGTTATTATCAGAAATTACTCATTCACAAAACCAACTATGTTCATAATTCCATCCATACTGTATTAATCTGCTCAAGATGCCATAACAAAATACCATAGTCTGGGTAAGCTAAACAGAAGAAATTCATTTCTCACATTTCTGGAAGTTGGGAAGACCAAGATCAACGTGCTGACTGATTTGATATCTGATAAGAGCCTTTTTCCTGGCCTACAAGTGCCTGATTTTTTGCTGTTCCTTCACATAATGGGGAAGAGAGAAAGAGGGAGAGAGATTGAGAGAACACTCTGGTATCTCATCTTATAGGGACACCAACCATATTGAGGTAGATATTGCTAGGAATTCAGTGTAGAACCCTGAGGCCTCAGTCTTATTTTCTGTAAACATCTCGCTCCATTAACCTAAAACTGTGTCTTTTGCTCCAAATTCCTGGAATGTGTCCTTAGTCTGATAGATTATCAGCACTCAGATCCAGGGGAAGGCAGTAATTAATTTCTGTTCCATTTGCCTGAGGGAAAAACAACTGGTGATTATTAATCTCAAATCCATACATCTCAGTTCAGTTCAGTTCAGTCGCTCAGTCGTGTCCAACTCTTTGCGACCCCATGAATTGCAGCATGCCAGGCCTCCCTGTCCATCACCATCTCCCGGAGGTCACTCAGACTCACGTCCATCAAGTCCGTGATGCCATCCAGCCGTCTCATCCTCGGTCGTCCCCTTCTCCTCCTGCCCCCAATCCCTCCCAGCATCAGAGTCTTTTCCAATGAGTCAACTCTTCTCATAAGGTGGCCAAAGTACTGGAGTTTCAGCTTTAGCATCAGTCCTTCCAAAGAACACCCAGGACTGATCTCCTTTAGAATGGACTGGTTGGATCTCCTTGCAGTCCAAGGGACTCTCAAGAGTCTTCTCCAACACCACAGTTCAAAAGCATCAATTCTTTGGCGCTCAGCCTTCTTCACAGTCCAACTCTCACATCCATACATGACCACTGGAAAAACCATAGCCTTGACTAGGTGGACCTTTGTTGGAGCATGCCAGGCCTCCCTGTCCATCACCATCTCCCGGAGGTCAATCAGACTCACGTCCATCAATTCCGTGATGCCATCCAGCCGTCTCATCCTCGGTCGTCCCCTTCTCCTCCTGCCCCCAATCCCTCCCAGCATCAGAGTCTTTTCCAATGAGTCAACTCTTCTCATAAGGTGGCCAAAGTACTGGAGTTTCAGCTTTAGCATCAGTCCTTCCAAAGAACACCCAGGACTGATCTCCTTTAGAATGGACTGGTTGGATCTCCTTGCAGTCCAAGGGACTCTCAAGAGTCTTCTCCAACACCACAGTTCAAAAGCATCAATTCTTTGGCGCTCAGCCTTCTTCACAGTCCAACTCTCACATCCATACATGACCACTGGAAAAACCATAGCCTTGACTGGGTGGACCTTTGTTGGCAAAGTCATGTCTCTGCTTTTGAATATACTATCTAGGTTGGTAATAACTTTTCTTCCAAGGTGTAAACCTCTTTTAATTTCATGGCTGCAGTCACCATCTGCAGTGATTTTGGAGCCCCAAAAAATAAAGTCTGACACTGTTTCCACTGTTTCCCCATCTATTTCCCATGAAGTGATGGGACCAGATGCCAAAAATCTGGTACATTGTAAAATGGCCAGGGGGCATGAAAAAGAGTGGGGACTTAATCTGAGAATCAAGAGAACCCATAAAGATGTTAAGTTAAGCATCTTGACCTTTAAACTGGTTAGTTAGAAATAACATGGTTTAAGAACAGGAGCTAACAAAAGATTGATTAATACAGATTAATACTGGTAAAGATATACAATTGCTGTAATCCTCACATTTGAGGGCTCTTTACCTGCTATCAGTGTCTACGCTGAAAGCTCTGTACTTTCCTTCTCTCTAATAAATCCTATTCCTTGCTACCGTTGAGTGTTTTTGGGTTTGGGGGATTCCATTCTTCAACTCCATGAACAAGAACTCAGATTCCTGTTTTGGTATAGGATTAGGGCCCCAACTTTGTGGTTTATTTAACTTTACTTACTTCCAAAACTTATATGCAGAGTACATCATGAGAAATGCTGGGCTGGAAGAAGCATAAGCTGGAATCAAGATTGTCGGGAGAAATATCAATAACCTCAGATATGCAGATGATACCACCCCTATGGCAGAAAGAGAAGAGGAACTAAAAAACTTCTTGATGAAAGTGAAAGAGGAGAGTGAAAAAGTTGCCTTAAAGCTTGACATTCAGAAAATCAATCATGGCATCCAGTCCCATCACTTCATGGGGAATAGATGGGGAAACAGTGGAAACAATGGTAAACTTTATTTTGGGGGGCTCCAAAATCACTGAAGATGGTGACTGCAGCCATGAAATTAAAAGATGTTTGCTCTTTGGAAGGAAAGTTATAACCAACCTAGACAGCATATTAAAAAGTAGAGACATTACTTTACCAACAAAGGTCTCTCTAGTCAAGGCTATGGTTTTTCCAGTAGTCATGTATGGATGTGAGAGTTGGACTATAAAGAAAGTTGAGCACCTAAGAATCAATGCTTTTGAACTGTGGTGTTGGAGAAAACTCTTGAGAGTCCCTTGGACTGCAAGGAGATCCAACCAACCTTAAGGAAATCAGTCCTGGGTGTTCATTGGAAGGACTGATGCTGAAGCTGAAACTCCAATACTTTGACCACCTGATGCAAAGACCTGACTCACTGGAAAAGATCCTGATGCTGGGAAAGATTGAAGGTGGGAGGAGAAGGGGATGACAGAGGATGAGATGGTTGGATGGCATCACCAACTCAATGGACATGAGTTTGAGTAAACTGTGGAGCTGATGATGGACCGGAGGCCTAGTATGCTGCAGTTCATGGGGTCGCAAAGAGTTGGACATGACTGAGCGATTGAATTGAACTGAAGTGTTACACAAACAAATTCTCATTCTCAAAAATTTAGATAAAATAGCCTTCCATTCTACCTCCCTACCCGCAGCACTTTTTTCTACATATTTACCTAGAAAGTGCCCCATGGCAACTCCAGGTCTTGTTTTTGCTGACCATGTAGAGCTTCTCTATCTTTGGCTACAAAGAATATAATCAAACTGATTTTGATTATATTTTGATATTGACCACTTGGTAATATCCATGTGAAATGTCATCTTTTGTGTTGTGGGAAGAGGATGTTTGCTATGACCAGTGTGTTCTGTTGAAAAAACTCTGTAGCCTTTGCCCTATTTCATTTTGTACTCCAAGGCCAAATATGCCTGTTCCTCCAGGTATCTCTTGACTTCCTACTTTTGCATTCCAATACCCTATGATGAAAAGGACATCTCTTTCTGGTGTTAGTTCTAGAAGGAAAGCTATGACAAACCTAAACAGCATATTAAAAAGCAGGAACATCTGTTTGCCAACAAAGGTCCACATAGTTAAAGCTGTGGTCTTCCAGTAGTTATATACGGATGTGAGAATTGGACCACAAAGAAGCCTGAGCACTGAAGAACTGATGCTTTTGAACTGGGGTGCTGGAGAAGATGCGTGAGAGTCTCTTGGACTGGAAAGAGATCAAACAAGTCAATCCTAAAGGAAATCAGTCCTGAATATTTATTGGAAGGACTGGTGCAGAAGCTGAAGCTCCAATACTTTGCCCACTTGATGAGAGGAGCTAACTCATTGGAAAAGACCCTGATGCTAGGAAAGATTGAAGGCAAAAGGAGAAGGGGGTGGCAGAGGATGAGATGGATAGATGGCATTACCAACTCAATGAACATATATTTGAGCAAACTCTGGGAGTTACTGAAGGACAGAGAAGCCTGGCATGCTGCAGCCAGTGGGGTCACATAGTCAGACACGGCTTAGCAACTGAACAGCAACACAACATAAACTACACTTAAGATACTTCCACAATAACACATGCACACATAGACGCATATACCATCACTCACATACCACCTTTAACCCCTGCTTTTTCTAGTTGCTTTGTTGTTGCCCCTCACTGCAACAACTCTCCCTGCATCAAGACCTTTCTCTCCATTATCAACCTTCATGATACACCTCACCTCTCCTTCACGTCTCCTCCCAGCTCCCAACTTCATATTTCATCTCTTCTGTTCCTGTCAATCCTTAAGCTCTCATCTTGACTTTCTTAGAAAGGAGTATCCTAATTCCTAAGCTAAAGTTATCCTGTTAAACTATCTTATAAGTTCTATGTACTTTCTATTGCTTTTCATCAAATACAGTAAGTGTCATATGGTAATCATATCATTATAGATTTGAAAAATGTGAAGCCTATTTTATCCTATTTTATCCTTGGTTGAGGGAAGGAAACAAGGTTGCCTTATTCTCAACTGTTTGCCAACTAGCATCATACCTGGCATCACAGAAGGTACTCAAGCAGTATGTGTGAAGTAACAAACACACACTCTTACACAAAGTCTTCTTTCAGTAAATGAATATATATACAATGTAAGCAATGTTAAATCACTTGGGGATATTTTTTGGTGCCAAACACCAGAACTAACTGTAGCTGCTTTTTGAAAAGTACAGTGGCTTTATAAAGAGCATCTTCCTGATCTGTGGGCTAGAAGGTCTTCATTCTCTACTGAATATTCGCTGACTGAGAGAAGTGCCCTGCCAAGAGCCTCAGTATTTCTGTAGCAGAAAGTGTAAAGACAATCGTCAGGAATAAAGCATATATGGAGCAGAAAGAAAGTGCAATTGTCCCTGCACAATTCAAAGATGCCAAGAAGAAACTTGCAATCAGAAGCTGTGTAACACAAGAGAGAGGAAGGAGATTATAGTTTTATTGTAGACAGCAGAATTCTTTAAAGATGACTACATTAGTAATCAGATCTCAAAGATGATAGAAATGCAAAAACTTCTTTTTCATTCAGGGTATGCGACTGCAGCATAATTTCTCTAGACTGGGAAAATGGAGGACTCTTGCTTCCGCACTCTTCCAACTATATCTCTAACCCAATCCTTGATTCCCTAAGGAAGTTGACCCCATGTCAGCAAAAGACTACAAATCATTTTTAATAGTTATCATCATCTAACTCATCTAATTCTGAAAGAAGAGAAAGAGGAAAGAGGAGGAAAAAGGGATTGTTCCAAAGTATTTTGCAACCAAAGAAAAAAAAAAATTAACACCAAGACACATGGAGAACTGAATGACAGAAATCACAATATCAATGAGCTTCAGCATTACTCCTTCAACTGGCCAATGGATGACTCCCGGAAAAACCACAACTTTGACTTTATGGACTTTTATTGGCAAAGTGATGTCTCTGCTTTTTATTTTTATTTGTTTGTTTGTTTGTTTTTATTCTTTATTTTTATTTATTTTTGTTTTGCTTTAATTATTTTTTTTTTTAACTTTACAATACTGTATTGGTTTTGCCATACATTCGCTTTTTAATACACTGTCTAGGGTTGTCATAGCTTTCCTTCCAAGGAGCTTTCCTTGTATAACTAACACCAAGATTGGCTAGAACTGAGTCCAAGCCTAAACCAAGACATGTGAACAACCTGAGTAGCTGTATACTTTGGCATACCCCTACTGTGAATAGGGCTCCCCTGGGGGCTCAGACTGGTAAAGAATCCGCCTGCAGCGCTGGAGACCCAGTTCATCCCCTGGGTTGGGAAGATCCCATGGAGAAGGGAATGGCTACCCACTCCAGTATTCTTGGCTGGAGAATTCCATGGACAGAGAAGCCTGGCAAACTACGGTCCCTAGGGTCGCACAGAGTCGGATACAATTGAGAGACTAACACACACACACACAGCAATGAAAAGGTGTCTTCAACACTTATTTAGAGGTGAGGCTGAGAACTGCATGCGGTGGGCCCAGGAAGAAGTAAGAGAGGGGGGCAGAAAATAACACGCAAGATGCTCTGCTGCATGACGACTGCCCTGAGCTTTTCAACTTTGCTCCCAAAGCTGTGTGTCCTGCTCAGAAGCTCTACAAGCTGTTGGATTCAGTCTCTCTAGAGGCAGTTTAGTCTGTTCCTTTGAGATCTCTGCCCCATTTCTCAAGTGGTCTTAAAGTACCCTCTGTTTACACAGAATGTTTGGGGTTTTTTTTTAAAGAAGACATGATAAATTTTTATCTAAGTTTACAAATAGATTAATTGGAGTTCAAAAAAATCATATAATTAGCAAAGAAATTTAAAAATAGCTGGGTCTATGCATTGCCAAGAAATTGAACAAAACAAATTAAAAAAATACATAATTACAGAAAATATGGACTGGTGTAGGCCAGACAGCTGAATGATTTCAACAAGTTGTTTTCTTTTGATCAGTCAATTAAGCATTTCTTAATTCAGTCATTTTGGCAAGATTCAAATAAATTCTTTGAAATGACAACAGACCAACAGACGGTAGAAACAGTAAATACCGCCATTGTTCTCTTGGCGAGGAAGGTTACAAATAAATCTCCTGATATCCCAAGCATAAAGAAATGTTCTAACAAGATCTACTTGTATAAAATCAAATCACTGGGCCCAGGCATCTGATTTCTTACTGTTTACTCAGAGCAACAGGCAAAAGGAAGACAGGGCTTTGGATTTATTTATAAAATGCTCAGCCACAGGTAGGCAAAAGAGGAAGGAACACAATGTAATTTGATGGTGGATGGACTTGCAAGCAAAAGAGTCTAAAAAAGAAAAATGATGCTGACCCAAGACTCACAGTTTACTTTTTAAAGTTGTGGGCAAAAGAAAAGACAAAGCTTTCTATTTTGGTAAACTCTTATTCTAAAAAATCAAATTAAAAATAACAATATCCAATCATCTCTAAATTACTTCCACTAAAAACACTGACAAACAGCTTATGATGTTTTTTAAAGACTTCTTCTTTGGTCCTGAAAATAATAGTTTAAAATAACTTATTTGCATTTCATTCTTTTCTTTCCTTTCTACACAAACATTTTGAAAAGCTTACCTATGGGAAAGCCATTGGATGCTTCTTTTTCATCATTTATGAAATCTCTCTACTTTATTCACTTCAAATTGGCATTTCCCTTGCTTCCAGAAACATGGAAGCCTTTCCAATAAAGAGCACCTTTGCTAGAAGGCATGTTTAAAATATAACTAAATGTATTTTTTAAAAAATAATAACTGCTCCCAAAAGAGAAAGGAAGCTCAGATGTTAGAAATAAGCAAAACAGTGAAAGTGGAATGAGGAAATAGTGAGTTGACCCAGTGGAAGCTCTATGTATGGCAAAACACTAGTGTTATTTAATTCATCAGTGCAATCTCCACAATAACATCTGCATTGTAGCTGTGGCACCCAGGGTAATCACACAGCAGCAAGCTTCTGGCTTATACCACACTGTCAAGTGAAGATAGAGATATGACTAAAACTTTACTGATAGAAGTATTTATGTATCAGGAACTGGGCATTGTGTTTTTAAACTCTGTGTGTGTGCATTTATATTGTAAAAAAAATATTGTTGCAGAATGGAAAAGCAGTTATAAAATATTGGGTCATATCATAAAAACTGGCAATATTTTTATAATCTTTTTAAGATACAAAATTACCAAATGACAGCATTGTGTGCAATGAGTTCCCTTTGCCTTATGCAGATGATTCTTTTCCTCAGTGAGCTTAGAAGTTCTTCACTCACTTCTCAACTCCCCCACTTAATTGTCTTTCTTTTGGTTTATCAGGCCAGAAAGAATTTTCACTCCTCTGAGTTCCTCTTATCCTTTCCTCAGCCTAGGTATCCAGACATTCAGTTGCCTCTAGATGGACCGAGGTGGAAAGAAAAGTTATCCAGTCCATAAGTGAAGCTGAAATTGAAGGAGAGGCAGGAAGAATTCGCACCTCATTAATGCAATTCAAGGCCAAGCCATCTCCAAGACCATCAGACCTTCCAGACGTTCAATGATGTTCACCTCATGCTATGTGACGCTGTGAGTCTATAAATGTCTCTGCTTTGAGCTAAGTTATATAAACCCCCTTTCTATTTTCTAAGCTTGGAGAGTGCCAGGTCTCAGGAAGGAAGTTATCGGAGAGGGTAAAAATTCTCTTCATATTTATTTGTGCAGAATCGTCAGTTTTCAACTATATACCAGATGTAAAGAACTGTTTTGCTCTTGTGCCATCTGTCATTTCAGAAATGAGATCGATTCACACAATGATATAGAAAAAAGAAAAAAAACAAGAAGTAAAATGACCTGATTTGAAATCTTGTCTCTGCTGTTACTGATTGTGCTTGATTTCTCAAGTTATGATTTCCTTGTCTATAAAGTAGAACTTAGCCCAGGCCTCACCACATAAGTTTATTGTAAGGATGAAATAAAATAAAGCCTTGTTTATTAAATAAAATAAAGTCTGGTAAGTGTTTTAAAATGTCACAGTGCAACCATGTGCCTGGGGAAATTTACATAGAGAACAGAGCTGGAATATCATGGTGGTAGAGAAACCAGAAAGAAAGCCAGAGTGGCTCAGTAAAAGATTCCAGAAGTTCAATTTCAAAAAGAATGTTTCTTTAGGATGTGCCAAAGGGTCTACTAAAGTAATAAACACAGCCATCATAGCTAAGACCAGCCACTTCCTTAGACACTGGTCTGCTGACTCAGTCGATGTTCCCCAGACCCAACATCTTCCTGTGTTCACATCCAGATTGATAGCTCTTCTTGGAGAAGGAAATGGCAACTGATTCCAGTATTCTTGCCTGGAAAATTCCATGGACAGAGGAGCCTGGCAGTCCATGGGATTGCAAAGAGTCAGACAAGATTGAGCACACTCATATGCTTGCACTGAAGCTTGCAGAACAGGCTCCGTGGACAGCCAAATGTCTCTCAGTCCTCCCTGTTCTCCCTCTACTTGATACAGGGGAAAAAAAATGAGAGTCAAACATTTATGTGAGTAGGTCTCATGCCAAGACCTTAAAGGTCCCACTATTACCTGCAAGACTCAAGTACTAAACAGCATTTCCTTAACAAATACAGTATTCACCTTAACAAATATTTTCCATATTTTAAAGAAAATGAGTGATAAATTTGGCTATAGGATTACAGAAGTGTATATTGCCAGAAAACAGACTTCTGTGTGAACTTCAAGCATAAAATTTAATTTTTAAACTCTGTCACATACATCACCCTTTTTTTTTATAGTCTCACATGAAGCTCCTAGAAAAATGTATGAAGATCTTCTTACAGTCTATTACATGAGAACAAAATAGCTGCCCTAGATTGTTAAAAGTTGATGCCAAGAGGACTTCCAGACTCAGAATGCAGTTGTGCGTGCATGCTAAGTAGTTCCAGTTCTGTCCAACTCTGCACAGCCCTAGGGTTAGTAGCCCACCAGGCTCCTCTGTCCATGGGATTCTCCAAGCAAGGATACTGAGTGGGTTGCCAAGCTCTCCTCCAGTGACTCTTCCCAACTCAGGGATCAAACCCACATCTTTTATGTCTCCTGCATCGGCAGGCAAGTTCTTTATCACTAGCGCCACCTGGGAAGCCTGCAGTTGGCTGCAGCAAAACACATTCTTGCTATACCAACTGAAATATACAGACTGTTTTCAAAAAGTCATCTTTAAAGAGAGCAGACTGTGGAAATGGAATTAAGTAAACAAAAATTCTGTAGAGCAAAGAGCTTTTCCAGGGTGAGCTGTCTTTCACAGGTTGCTTTCTTCCTTGAGTCATTTAGCAATTCTGACTACAGTCTGGAGACCAGAACTTGGCATGCAGAACTGTAGGATGACAAAAAGAGACCAGTAAAGATTTGGGCATGCAAATTAGGGACCACAGTGATTCAGAAACTAAAATATCCCTAAGTGCCTGGCCAGTTTTGCCCATAATACATTTGCTGAATTCTGGAGCTGAGCATAAGGTTACAAAGCTTCTGTAAGGTAGACTAATTCTCCAGTATTCCCATAATAACTAGGAGAAAAATTCTCACTTGAGAAAAGGGGCCTGGCTCAGAACCATGACGAGTCTCCCCACAACATGGAACAAATTTGGAAGTAGTGCGTAGCAGGATGCTAAAGAGTCCTCTACAGTCTCTCAGCGCTCTCAACTAAAAGTGCAAGAGAGATGGGCTTCAGAGGGAAAGGAGAACTGGAAGTGAAATGAGTCTCATGAAAACTCGCATCACTGACCCAGCTAAGTCCCTGTGGGTTGAGGTGATTAGCTCCTAACTTTGTCTGCTAGAAGTAGCATCATACAAAGCTTTGACACTTGTGTTTGTTTTTAGTATCTTCTAATCATTAGAATTGATGCTTTTGAAATGTGGTGTTGGAGAAGACTCTTGAGAGTCCCTTGGACTGCAAGGAGATCCAACCAGTCCATTCTGAAGGAGATCAGCCCTGGGATTTCTTTGGAAGGAATGATGCTAAAGCTGAAGCTCCAGTACTTTGGCCATCTCATGAGAAGAGTTGACTCATTGGAAAAGACTGATGCTGGGAGGGATTGGGGGCAGGAGGAGAAGGGGATGACAGAGGATGACATGGCTGGATGGCATCACTGACTCGATGGACGTGAATCTGAGTGAACTCCGGGAGATGGTGATGGACAGGGAGGCCTGGCGTGCTGCGATTCATGGGGTCGCAAAGAGTCAGACACAACTAAGCGACTGAACTGAACTGAACTGAATCATTAACAAACGAAAAGAGACAGGAAAATGCAACCAACAACCAAGGAGAACAGACAACATCAGTTCAGTTCAGTTCAGTAGCTCAGTTGTGTCCTACTATTTGTGACCCCATGAATCGCAGCACACCAGGCCTCCCTGTCCATCACCAACTCCCAGAGTTCACTCAGATTCACATCCATCGAGTCAGTGATGCCATCCAGCCATGTCATCCTCTGCCATCCCCTTCTCCTCCTGCCCCCAATCCCTCCCAGCATCAGAGTCTTTTCCAATGAGTCAACTCTTCGCATGAGGTGGCCAAAGTACTGGAGTTTCAGCTTTAACATTATTCCTTACAAAGAAACATAAGCAAATGCAAATTTAAAAAAAATAGATATTGTAGTAAGCATCCAAAGACTTGAATACAATGGTTAATATACAAAGAAATTGGAAGAAAAGATGGCCAAAGTGATGAAAGAATGTGGAATTGCATCAAAGAATTAGAATCCATAAAAATATCATCATTTTAAGATTGAAAAAGACAGTATCTGAAAGTAAGACCTCCTTGGATGAATTCAACAGCACAGCAGGAGGTTTATTAAATGATTCCAAAGACAGGTCAGTATAAAACACTCAGAGCACAGACATAACAAAAAAAATACACATAAGGGTCAGATGAAGGTCATAGTGCAAAACTTTACATGCTTATTGTTGGAGTTCACTGAAGAAGAATAAAGAAAGACTAAGGCAGGAAGAAATATATGTATATGTATGAAGAAAACATGGTCACGAATTTTCCAGAGTTCTTAAAGAGAGGAACCCTCACATTCAAGAATCTCAGCTAACCCCAAACAAAATAAATATAAAGAAAGCCATAGCTAGGCACATCACAATCAAACTGCTGAAGACAATAAATTCTCCCTGATTCCAATAAGCTGGATGGCCACCGTGCCACAGACCTTATTTTAATGGAATGTGCTGCAAATTTTTTTTGATCTTGTTAATTTTAAAAGGGAAATTAACTTCCATAACTTGCAAACAAGAGCAAGTGAAAGATACATAAATTGTGTTTACTGTTTGAAGATTTTAGCTGCTTTTCAAAAATAATAGACCTGCTCATGTATTCTTGTCTGGAAAATTCCATGGATAGAGGAAGCTGGCCGGCTGTAGCCCATGGAGTTGCAGAGAATCGGACACAACTGAGCAGTCGAATACACACACACACAAATAACAGAAACCATTTGTTGGAAGTTTCCCTATAATAAAGATAAATAAAACCATTTTCAAGAAAAGTCTTTGGACTTCTCTGGTGGCCCAGTGTTTAAGACTCCACATTTCCACTGAAGGGAGCATAGGTTCAATCCCTGGTCAGAGAACTAAGATTCCACATGCCACCCAGCGTGGCCAAAAACAGTCTCCATCCCTGACTAACATGAGTACATTGGAACATTCAGAAAGTAATTCCAAAGATGTAGAGTTAAGAATACAAAGTCTCAACTTGTACTTCAAGCATTAGCTTCAGAAAGCACATTGACACTTTAAGAGAGCTTGGTTAAAAATTATTCACAATTCAGAATAACAGACAATCAGGCACAAATTGTGGGTGGATTCAGAGGTAAAGAATCAGCATTCATTGAGCTCTTATTAGGTGCCTGGAATTATTCTAAAGTCTTTACAGAGATCATCATGGATGTGAAATGAACTTTGCATAGATCATATGTGTATATGAAAATGAATGTATTCATCACCTGAACCTCCATTATGTAAATAATTTCAGACAGTGCAATATCTTCAGGTCCATTTTTCCTGTTTAGAGATAAACATTTATTCTTAGCTGTTGACTTCTCAATTTTGTATGGCGTTTGTAGATTCCAGTGGGATTAGCCTGGGTTCCCACTGAATCTTTTTTTCCTGGACCAAGCCTGTTCTCCTCTCTTTCATTTAGAAACTGCCAGCCCCTCTCCCTTCTTTAAACTCCATCATCATCCACTTCCTAACCACAAGCTTGGCTGTGAAATGGGATATAGTCTCCAGAATGTCCTCTTCCCTTCCAGCAGATACATCTATTTTCTCCTAAATTGTTTCTGGTGATCACTTTGGGAAACAGGGATAATTAAAATCATAAACATGAAGAAATTTTAAAACTCATAATATCCTTGGTGCAGTGCTTTCTGGAGCACTCTTGGCATCTGAAATTGTAACTAAGCTCAGTTGGGATCTTGCTTCCCAGTATGTCACTGAATTTTCTTCTGGGTCCTATCCCTTGGTTAAATTATATCCTGCTGGTGTCATGAAAACATCTGGTCTCTCAGTTGCTGGCACTCAATTCACAACTTGTAGAATCCCTGGGAGAGGTCTCTGCTCTCAGTCTATAAGCTATTTCCCCCCAAACATGGAAATCTCCAAGGTAAATGGTCCATCATCCCTGAGTCCCTCTCATTCCCTTTCCCCCTGAAAAGAAAAAAAAAAAAAAACAGATAAACATTTTGAAGAGAAAGGTTCTCAAAACCAGAAAAGCAACATTTTGTCCTAGTTCCTGTGGATGCCCCCATGTACCATCTATCATAAATAAAGAAATTCTCAACGTTCAAACCAAGTATATGCATCTTCATTCAACTGAGTCCATTTTCTTTCCAAACTAGACACTCAGGAGTTATCAGTCCCTCCTTTTTAATCCTGCTCACTTGGCCTAAGGTTATTAGTTATTCCTCTTATATTTCATAAAGTCACTCTCATCATTACTCTTTTTTCTGCTGAATGTGTTTGCTACTTATGCATGGGCAGTTCAGGCGGAAAGAATCTGCTGGCCAATGCAGGAGACATGAGACTCGGGTTCTATCCCTGGGTTGGGAAGACTCTTTGGAGAAGGCAATGGCACCCCACTCACTCCAGTACTCTTGCCTGAAAAACCCCATGGACAGAGGAGTCTGGTGGGTTGCAGTCCACGGGATCACAGACGGGGTCACAACCGGGCACACGCACACAAGGACCTGTGTGTAGTCACCCTTGAAACAGCTTGGAA
This sequence comes from Cephalophus harveyi, assembly GCA_006410635.1. Classification (NCBI taxonomy): domain Eukaryota; kingdom Metazoa; phylum Chordata; class Mammalia; order Artiodactyla; family Bovidae; genus Cephalophus; species Cephalophus harveyi. The sequence continues at coordinate 348,955 of SJYT01081327.1, forward strand.
GAAACTGACACCAACTGATGCTTGAAAGATGTACCTTCTATACTGCTCTTCAATTTCCTTTTAACGATTGTTAGCCTATTGTTTGGGGGGAACATTTATCTTTTTCTCTTAAATAATTTTACATCCCAGGACTTCCCTGGTGGCCCAGTGGTTAAAAGTCCATCTTGCACTGCAGGGGGCGTGGGTTGGATCCCGATGGTTCTGGGAATTTAGATCCCACATGCCTCAAGGCAATTAAGCCCGTGCCACAGCTACTGAGCCCGTGCATTCCGGAGCCTGCACGCCGCAGCTAGGGAGTCCCTGCACCACAACAGAAGGTCCACATGGTGCAATGAAAATCCTTCTTGCAGCAACTAAGACCCGATGCAGCCAAATCAATAAATGAATATTTTAAAGAGTACTAATAATTTTACATCCCCAAAGATAGTTTTTCCAGCATTTTCTGCTTAACTCTTTCTGAACAAAATAAAATTGGAAAGGGAGAGCTATTCTATATGTTCCTTCCACTATTCTGACTTGGATCCTTGGCGTTTAGCATCAAGAGAAGGAAAGAGAGCGGTGCAGCACTTAACAGCTTGCCTCACTTCCCAGTCTTTCCTCTCCCTTATTGAACCTGCTTAAAAACACATCACTCTGCCTGCTGGGAGATGTCAGGACTCAGAAAGGAAGTTTAAAATTATGTAAGAAATGAACTCATGACCTCTATTTCCTTGCCTATTTGGTAAATAATTTGTGGTTTTCAGAAACTGGAAACATTTTAGAATTCAAGTAAGCTTGGCAGTAAATTGTCCAGGCTCATAAAAATGTGCACACAGGGTTTTGCAGACACCAAAGCAAATAGCTAAAGTGAAATGAAACCAAAACAGAGCTGATATGTGTGTGCACACAGCCTGCTTGAGTCCCACACCTGCTGACACTGTGGTCTATCGTCTGTTAATACAGCATAGGAGTTGGTGATGGACAGGGAGGCCTGGCGTGCTGCAATTCATGGGGTCGCAAAGAGTCGGACATGACTGAGCGACTGAACTGAACTGAACCATAAATTTTGTAATATTAAATAGTTCACTGATTAGGTAGGCTGTTAAAGTTGACTTTTTTTATTATTATTTTAAACTTTAAAATATCTCTACAAGAAGAATGGATGCTTTTGAACTGTGGTGCTGGAGAAGACTCCTGAGAGTCCCTTAGACAGTCAGTTCTAAAGGAAATCAACCCTAAATATTCATTGGAAGGACTGGTCCTGAAGCTGAAGCTCCAATACTTTGGCCATCTGATGTGAAGAGTGGACTCATTGGAAAAGACCCTGATGCTGGGAAAGATTGAGGGTAGGAGGAGAAGGGGATGAGATGGTTGGATGGCGTCATCAACTCAATGGACATGACTTTGAGCAAACTCAGGGAGATAGTGAAGGAGAGGGAAGTCTGGGGTGCTGTAGTCCATGAGGTTGCAAAGTCAGACACAATTGAGCAGCTGAACAGCAACAACAACAGCAACACCAAGTTTTGATTTCTTTCAAGCAAGACATAGGTTGTGCATTACAACCTACAATTCCAGAACAGCTCAAGACCCAGCAAATCTGTTGTCCATTGCCTCTGGTCTTCTGCATGCACTGAGGAAGGATAGTACAGAGACTGCAGGAACAGAGGTGGGGGACTTCCCTGGCTGTCCAATGATTAAGACTTCACCTTCCAATGCCAAGGGTATGGGTTCAATCCCTGATCGGGGATCTAGGATCCCACATGCCTCTCAGCCAAAAAAACAAAACATAAAACAGAAGCAATATTGTAAAAAAAAAAATTCAATAAAAACTTTTTAAATAGTCCACATCTGAAAAAATAAAAAAGGATAGAGGTGGGGTGAGCAGAGGCACACACTCTGGAATTAGGAAATGAAAAGGAAACCACACTTGGGGAACCTAGGAGGCTACTAATCATAGGGAGTGACAGGAAACCGGCTCAAATGTATACTCACTACTTGGTTCTATTTCCCTTCCTAGTGAAACCCTAAGTGATTGTCCCAAGATGCCTCAACAGTTAGTGGAAGGAAAAGTCTCAACTAGAACATAAAACCTGATCCCACAGGTCCTCTGCTCATTGGACGTATGCCCTATTTACAAAACCCTTACAACGAGGTTCCCCTGTGCCCACCCATGCCATCCACTAGCTTCTCTCAAGGCATCTACCAGAATGATCTTTTTTAAAAATAAGCCAGACAATAAGGCATGTTTACTCCTCTACTTAAACTACCCCATGGACCTCAACATGACCCAGAGAAAAGCGAAAGTTGCGATGATAACCTCCAAGGCCACCATCATCACCTTCATCTGTCCCTTCCCACTCAACGCTTGACTTCTCAGATCTTAGCTCCTGAAGAAACCCTTTTTCACTGTGTTCCAACTACATGCTGCTTCCTTGCCACTGCACTGTTCATCCCTCCTACTGTTATTCCAGATACCTCCATGACTTGTCCTCTGCCTCCTTTAAATCACTTGTCCAAATATCTCCGTCCTAGTAAGACCTTTATGATCATCTTATTTAAACTTACAAACTACGACTCCTTATCACCCATCCCACACTGTCTCTTCCTACATCTTCCTTATTATTGTTCTATATTTTATTTAATATGATGCATTTTTATCTCCCTCACTAGAATATAAGTTCTACAAGACCAAGAGATTTTCTCTCTTTTGCTCCCTGCTGAATCCAAACATCAAAAATAATGCCTACTATACAAAATTGCTCAACAGCTATTCATAGAATAAATAAGTGAAATAGAAAGACCATTTTCTCCATACTTCAACATCATCATTAACTACCTTTCTAATCTTCGATAGATACTGAGATCTGAGATAACTAACTAGCTCTGAGCCACTATTTTCTCATTTGAAGGTAATCACTCTTCCTTGTAAGGGTCATATGAGATAATGTATTATAAAGGCATTCTAAAAAGTATCAAATGTCATATAATTTTAAATTATGACTAGAAAAATTACTGATTTAATTAGCAACTTCTCATAGGTGAAGGATATAGTTCATTCAAAAGAAATTACATGTATTAATATACATAGATAAAAGGAGATAGATATATAAACATAGAAAAACATCTATCTATATGGATATAGATCTAAGGATAAATATATAAAGATATAGACATATAGAAAGAAGAAGAAGAGGTGGAGATTTGTAGACAGAAAAGGAAAAATCCAACACTCATGGCTAAATTTGAGATTAGATTTTTGTGATGACCATTTTTTTCCCAATTAAGAAGTTGATGAAGAAACAGAAGCTGACAAAAACAAGTACTAAGCACAGTATTATACCTAAGTTTCTCTCTTTTACTTTAATGACTAAAAATTATTATTGCTTCTTCTTATGAAACAAATTACGTGACAGAATGCAAGTTCCTTGAAATACTCATCAGTATATCCTCCTGGTCTACCAGGATGTCGTTTACCCAACAGCTGAGTGAATACGTAACCAGCAGAAGCAGTGAGCAACGAAAGTAGTAGGAAAACAGGAACATTTCAGAATAAAGGTTGGCTGGTGTCACAAGTTGAATTGCATATCTGCAAGCCATCTCTTCCTTGATTTGTGACTTTAAGGATGAGTGGACATTTCTGAAAAGGTGCATGATGGTTCCTTTGCGGTTCAGTATAAGCCGTTGTAGACTCAGGGTGTCCTAGACACAGGGAATCATGAGTGGGTGGCAGAGAAGGAGGGCAGTAATAACCATCAGCCTGTTTCATAATTACTGTTTGATCCAGCAGATTCATTTTCAGAATCATAAAAGGCTGATATTTAAATCCCCATGGGCATTCAGCCTATTCAACCTGAACTTTAAATCAAAAAGAAAAAAGAGGAAAGTTTGGAATAAGAGTCTCTTCATACATAGTAAAACAAAATTAAGATAAAACAAAAGTAAAACCTAATGAAAATTAACCTACTAATATTGACATCTCTCAAAAAAAAATTACCTTTATGAAATATGTGGAGGGGAGACAAAGTGTTCCTTTATTGTCCACTTTTCATTTTTCACTTCTCCGACTTTATTTTAATAATGTGTTCAAAGACTAATTCACCCTCTCTCCCACTTTAATAAAGGTTCATTAGTGGATTAGGAGTGATTTGAAACTGAGCCCAGTGGAGTCAGCAGAGACAAATTGCAAACAGCTACTCAGCGCATTTTGAAAAGTACCAAGCTAGCAACCTGGAAAAGATCCACCAGTAAAATCTAGTTGTACTTGTGTATGCGGAGCCCCACTGGACAGACAAACCATCTCCACTTCTGGATGGGCACGAGTGACAACACCGACCACTGAAATTAACGTGGCAAAGCTTGTTGTGTGAAGTTTTAGCCCATCCCAGAAAAATAAACACAGCCCATCAGCATGGAAAATAAAAACGGGAAAACTGGCCATCCAGCATGTATTAATGTGATAAAAATAAGCGAATAAGGGCTGCCACCTGACCTCTGCTATTTTGGGATCCTATTGTTCCCTTTGAAATCTGCAAAGTCCATCTCAATAGTAGCCTGTCCCGCATTCCACCTGGCCTACAAAGAGATGGATCAGAGGGGAACTGGGGCAGGGGAGGAGGGGAGGATGGGAGAGCGGAGGGGGGGAGGGGCAAGGGGGGATTGTTGACTTCTTCCTTTAACCCCACTTCCACAGGCTTGCTCAAAATTATTCCCCAAACTGACAACATCTTATAACGTATGAGTAAAAGTTCTACACCTACCATAAATATTATTGGAATTGAGAATAGTACTTATTATAACTTTTCCTAAAATTTTATGATTTCATTAAAAATTTATAAAGAGATGAGGAATCTGAGAAACAAAAACGTTAAACAGTTTAAGATCAGCCAGGTGGTAAATGGAAAAGACTGTGTTTAAACCCAGGCTCTCTTTCCCCAGAGCCCATGTTACTAACCACCATGATGTGCTGTGATACTCCAGACAACAATTAGTTTAGAAATGTGATGATTTTGAAATCATAATAAAGCATGGGTTTTCCTGCATTCTTTTAAATTGGAGAG
>SJYT01081327.1:354590-397159 GCA_006410635.1 Cephalophus harveyi
GTACCATCCCTCTGGGTCGTCTCAGTCCACCAGCCTCAAGCATCCAGTATCATGCATTGAACCTGGACTGGCGATTAGTTTCATATATTATATTATACATGTTTCAATGCCATTCTCCCAAATCATCCTCGCCCTCTCCCACAGAGTCCAAAAGACTGTTCGATACATCTGTGTCTCTTTTGCTGTCTTGCATACAAGGTTATCATTACCATCTTTCTAAATTCCATATATATGCACTAGTATACTGAATTGGTGTTTTTCTTTCTGACTTGCTTCACTCTGTATAATAGGTTCCAGTGCATTATATTTATTATCCATTTTATTTCTATTATTACTACATCAGCGCCACCTCAGATCATCAGGCGTTAGATCCTGGAAGTTGGGGGCCCTTGTTTGATAGATGATTGATGATAGATAGATAGAGCAATGGATGAATGTTTGTTTCCCCACCCCAAACCTATATATTCAAAATCATAATTCCAATGTGATAGTACTTGAAGATAGGATCTTTGGGAAGTAATTAGGTCATGATGGTGGAGCCCTCATGAATGGGATTAGTGCCTTAATAAGAAGCGGCCAGAAAATTAGCTGGCTCTCTTTCTGCCATGTGAGAATGCAGCAAGAAGAAGGGCATTTATAAGCCAGGGAAAGAGACCTCACCAATAACCCAGCCATGCTGGCATCCTCATCACTGACTTCCAGCCTCCAGAACTGTGAGATATAAATCTCTGTTACTTAAGCTAGCTGGTAACTTTTTATAGCAACTTATAGAACTAAGGCAGATGGATGATTGATTGATTGATGATAGATTTTTTTTTTTCTGAACATGGTTCTTTACCTCTAAATTCTTTATAGTGCACTTCCTAAGTAAAGAAATATTCTCTTATACAACCAGTGTACAGTTACCAGTGCTGTACACAGTAATTTTATCTGGTCTACAAGACATGTTCTAATTTGTTCAGTTGATCTAATAAAGTCCTCCAATGCAGAACAGTCAACACTTAACTGTAAGAGCTCTTTTTGTTATTGTTATTGTTGCTTATTAATTAAATACTTTGGTGAAACACTTTTCAGTCCGTTAAATAAAAGTCAACTCAGGAACATCCCTTCTCAGGACTCAGACTTGCATGAACACTTCACACTTTACATACCTCCCCTATTCATCCTACTGTTTTATTCTTTTCACTCCTTTGTGTCACAAGAAGCAAACAGAAGGTAATACCAACTTTAGACACAGGTAAGCTGAGCTCCTTCCTGGGTCCCTGAGCTCCAGGGCCCCACACTCCTCTGTCCTTTCAAGACATTTGGTAAGATCCCGTCCCCCTACCACTCTAGTACCAAGGCCTGGCTGGAGCTGGTAGTGTGGGCTATCTGGATGGGCTCCCTATGGCTGGGTGGAGGTTGGAAGGCATCCAATTCCCATTTCTACCCTTTAGGGTTCTCTCCAACCTTCCACGTTGTCTGCAGAGTGGACTCAGCACTCTGAGTTGCTCCCAAACTTGTCCTGTGAGGTTGCCCTGGGGCCCTGGAGCTGGGCTGCCTTTCCAGAAAAGCCAGCTGGTGAGGGATGCTCACAAAGAGCTGACAGACATAGCATTGCTCTCCTGGGATGGATGAGCTTGGGCTGCTGGAATGGTGCTGACACTCAGATTTTGAATGATTCCGGCTCACTTAGACTCAGGATGAGTTTGGCACTCCAGGCTTGCCCACCCTTGAGTTTGAACTGGTCTCTTGCATGCTCAATCACCCATCGTACTTCCACCATGGTGCCGCCTCTGGTTTCCAGCATCCAAAATGGCAATCATCTTTTCCCCTGTGCACCCTCTGGCTAGTGGCACTCAGGGCAGTCCCCTCGCCCTTCCACAGGCTCTATACCACATATAATACAATCCTCAGGGATGGCCCCATCCATCCCCTTGAAGGGCTTTGGAGATTGTTGTTTTACCACATCAATGGTCCCTTCTAATCCCAGTCTTCTCTTGCCTCCAATTGCTATAGTGATTTTTCACTCTTCCAGGTTAAGCTGATCTAAATGAGGGTCAGGGATTCCATGCATGAACAGGATAACTCATCTTGTTCTACCTACAGGGCTTGCCCCTATCTGCCCCACTGGTACTTGTGAGTAGAAACCAAGGGTGCAATCAGCATGGAAAGAGATCACATTTTAGGAATGCTGTGATTACAGCCTAAAGAGTTCCAGAGAAGACATGGTTGGAAAGGGTATTGTTCTATATATACATGCTGTACAATTCCAAATGACAAATTTAACGCAACCATAAAATAAATCACTGTTCACATCCTCCTGTGTATTGTGTGCATTTGTGGTCATCTTCAAAGAAGCACCGAAACAACCTTTGAAAGAGCCATCGGAAGCCAGTATTCACGGGAACAGGATGGATGGTGCAGCATCATGAATCATGGCATAACCAACACAAAACAAATGGCATCAGACACTCAGAGTCAAGCAGAGCTATGTATAAATTTCAATTCAGACAGGTCCTGAGAGCTATAGGACTTGAAAATAGCAGTGTTGTTATCTTTTTCTCACAGTGGGAGATATGAAATTACCCAGTAACAGCACATTTGACGATAAAGAATATGAAGAGATAATTCCTGGATCTAAACTGGCTTTCTTCACTATTAAACCTTGGAAAAGGTTTGTTTAGATGATGCCTGGGCACAATGGGGAATCAAGTGCTCTGATTGGACAATGAACAAATACATTAATATCTCTCTTCTACCCATCAGTCTAAATTTTTAGTGATAAATCACTATGCCTCATATGTTCATGAAGTTTGCAGTCTCCTTAAATGAAATTGACTATAAAAAAAACACATTGATTATATAAATAAGTGACACACACACACACACAAATATTTACCTGGGGTCCCACACAACCTAGGAGTGGCCTTGAAGAAAGGAATGGGGTGTAGCTATCCAGTTATAAAAGCTGCATGTCCCAGTTATAAAAGCTGCATCACGATGGATTAAAAAAATCACAAAGATGACTGGCTTTTTCTGACATTTTGATCAATTTCCACTTTTTTTCTTATTTATTAATTTGGTTGCGCCAGATCTTAGTTGCCGCATATGGAGTCTAGTTTCCTGACCAGGGATTTAACCCAGGCCCCCTGCGTTGGAGCTCAGAGCCTTAGCCTTGGACCATGAGGAAAGTCTTCTCCGTTAATTTTAGAATCATAGAAAGTAAAAAAATTACAACTGGAGAATTTGTCTTCGGTTCCATAACAGGCTCAAATGCCGGTTGAAACTTGAGGCCAGCGTAGGAGAGATCCTGACTTCATCCCAATAGGGTGAAGTCACCAGGGCCACATAAGCACCCTTTGACCAAGAAAAGCATAAAGACAATACAGTTTTGCAGCTGTACAACTTGAAGAAATAGCATATGAGGACTAGGCTGCCAGGACAACTAGGGAATGAAGTATTTATATAATACCATTACTGCAAGCTAAAGAGAAGGACAATTCATGGTAACAAGAAGTTTCCGTGGTAGTATCCAGAAGTCACTGTGGTTTTCTTCACTATTAAAACAAACCTTGGAAAAGAAGTTGAGCTGTTTTCAAGACCACTTGAGTCCCATGTTCTCTGGCAACTGCCTCCTTCTCTTTCCACTCCTTTTGTACCTGCATAGACACCATATTCCCCAGGATACTGAGACCATTGCTCTGTACTGCGAGAGCTCAGGCAAACACAGTATGTTTGCTCCTCACTCACAGGAACCTGTATACTCGGAAGTGCTAACATGTATATGAATTCTTTATGGAATATTCACTGGAAGGAATGATGCTGAAGCTGACGATCCAATACTTTGGCCACCTGATTCAAAGAGCTGACTCACTGGAAAAGACCCTGATGCTGGGAAAGACTGAAGACAAAAGAAGAAGAGGGTGGAAGAGGATGAGATGGTTAAATAGCATCACTGACTCGATGGACATGAATTTGAGCAAACTCCAGGAGATAATGAAGGACAGAGGAGTCTAGCATGTTTCATTTTTTCTTTTCAGACTCCAGAGAAATGACTGATTTATTTACACCTCAGTTCAGTTCAGTTCAGTTCATTCGCTCAGTCGTGTCCGACTCTTTGCGACCCCATGAATCGCAGCACGCCAGGCCTCCCTGTTCATCACCATCTCTCGGAGTTCACTCAGACTCACATCCATCGAGTCCNCTTTTCTAAAGCCAGCTTGAACATCAGGGAGTTCACGGTTCACGTATTGCTGAAGCCTGGCTTGGAGGATTTTGAGCATTACTTTACTAGCATGTGAGATGCTGTCTCTTCTACACATCTAGATGTGTATAAGAGACAGGCATACAGATTTCTCAAGAGGCAGGTTAGGTGGTCTGGTATTCCCATCTCTTTCAGAATTTTCCACAGTTTATTGTGATCCACACAGTCAAAGGCTTTGGCATAGTCAATAAAGCAGAAGTAGATGTTTTTCTGGAACTCTCTTGCTTTTTCCATGATCCAGCAGATGTTGGCAATTTGATCTCTGGTTCCTCTGCCTTTTCTAAAGCCAGCTTGAACATCAGGGAGTTCACGGTTCACATATTGCTGAAGCCTGGCTTGGAGGATTTTGAGCATTACTTTACTAGCATGTGAGATGAGTGCAATTGTGCGGTAATTTACACCTAGACATAATTTATTCTTTTTTTTTTTTGAAATTATTGTAAAGGCTTCCCTGGTAGCTCAGATGGTAAAGAATCCACCTGCAATTCGAGAGACCTGAGTTCGATCCCCGGGTTGGGAAGATCCCCTGGAGGAGGGCATGGCAACTCACTTCAGTACTCTTGCCTGGAGAATCCCAATGGACAGAGGAGCCTGGTGGGCTGCAGCCCCTGGGATTGCAAACAGTCGGACACGACTGAGTGCCTAAGCACACACAGCTGCCTTACAATGTTGTGTTAGTTTCTGCTGTACAACAAAAAGAATACCCCATATCTATACATACGCCCACTTCCTCTTGAGTCTCCCACCCACCTCCCATCCCACCTCTCTAGGTCATCACAGAGCACCGAGCTGAGCCCCCTATGTTATACAGCAGCTTCCTGCTGGCTATCTGTTTTACACATGATAGTTTTTAGTGAAAGTTGCTCAGTCGTGTCCAACTGTTTGTGACCCCATGGACTATACAATCCATGTAATTCTCTAGGCCAGAATACTGGAGTGGGCAGCCATTTTTCTCCAGGGTATCTTCCCAACCCAGGGATCAAACCAGGGTCTCCTGCATTGCAGGCAGGCTCTTAACCAGCTGAGCTACCAGGAAATAATGTATACATGTCATTTTAAAATTTTCTTCCCCAAAATGAAAGCCAGCTGAAGAAAGTTCCTTAAACCAAGTGCCCGCACACAACTTTAAGAGTGGGACTGGTGAGGGGTGAGATGCTCTTATTTAATTCTGAGAACTAACACATCTATTGGAAATCTGATCCTACAAAACTGCACATCCAGGACAGCATCACCTTTCAGTCTCACAACCTCTCATTACCAATGTCATTCACGTTTTTATCTAATGTAATTATCAGATAATATCATATTTGCACACAAACTTCACATAAGCAGTAAAGTGGGCATAAATCAATTACAGTGGCCTAAACAATAATAGGCACATAAGTATCTACTTACCCATATATTTGTTTAGAAAATTTTCTTTTGAGTTTGTATCAGGGGCTAACAGTTTAAATCAAAAACAAAACAAAATCCCATTATTTCCATTTTTTCTAATGAGTGCTTGAAATTCAGTTTTAGAACTTTTTGTCAATAAAAATGGTAACATTCAAATAAACATAGAAATATTTAATACCAATAATCAATATGTGGTGGGCTTTTTAAGTTTGTTAATTCATATATTATTCTTATTACACTCCAAGCAATGCTGTGAAAGGTCAGGCCATGTAATCTCCAACATTTTACACACTTAAAATTTCAAACTGAGAGAGGTGATGTAGCATGATTCCTGGTCATGTGACTAGGATATACAGTTAAGATTCAAACAGTTAAGGATATACAGTTAAGATTTCAGTCTTCTGAGGCTGAAATGTTCAGCAAAAATCCACTGGAGTATGCATTAGTCCATATTTATGCAAATTTTATCACACAGAAATTAAGAAAAAATTCCAAGGATAGATTGTGTTTCCCTGAGGTATTTCCTATAAATTCAAGCCTAGTACAGCTTACCACCACATAAAGACAAAAGAGAAAACCAAACTCCAAATGAAAACCAACAGAGCTATTTTTACTGGCCTTGCTGCATAAAAGGAAACAGAAGGGAAAAGCTGAAAGATCAAATGACAAAGAATTTTCTAAACCTGTCACTGAGTAACATACTGTCAATTCTTGATATTTTTACCCCAGGAAGTTTAAGCTCTGCATCCTGCTATCAAAGGGTTCGTAACCATTCATGTACTGTCTCCCCTTCTCTCTCCTTTATTTCTTCTCTCTCCTGCCCTCACCACTCTAAACCATCTTCTGCAGCACAGCTGGAGAGTGACAGGCTCACTGATTAACACATGCATAATTCAGAAAAATACATGACTACTGGAAAGACCACAGCCTTGACTATACAGACCTTGAGTCCATACAATAGTCACGTTCGGATGTGCGAGTTGGACCGTAAAGAAGGCAGAGCACCATAGAATTGATGCTTTTGAAGTGTGATGCTGAAGAAGCCTCTTGAGAGTCCCCTGGACAGCAAGGATATCAAACCAGTCAATCCCAAAGGAAATCAACTCTGAATATTCATTGGAAGGATGGATGCTGAAGCTGAAGCTCCAACACTTTGGTCACACCTGATGCGAAGAGCCAACACACTGGAAAAGACCCTGATGATGGGAAAGACCGAAGGCAGAAGGAGAAGGGGAAGACAGAGGATGAGACGATTGGATGGCATCACTGATTCAGAGGACATGAATTTCAGCAAGCTACAGGAGATGGTGAGGGACAGGGAGGCCTGGCATGCTGCAGTCTATGGGCTCGCAAACAGTCGGACACGATTTGGTGACTGAACAACAGCAATTCAGAAAAGTAGAGGGAACTGTTTTCCAAACTTTGACATTTTCTATTTTCCTCCCATTTTTACTAATTTTCCAGGGATGACATTGACTTATGAAGACACAGGGTACTGCAGAGCCAGGTCAAATACAAAGGATGTAACGTTTGCCCAAAAAGATGCATCAGTACATATAGAAACCTTCCCCTGAGCGTCTACCTTCTCCGTCTCTGCCTGTCAGACCACCTAGAAAATGCTGGTGGGCAGCTGGTGATTCGCTCCAAATCCATATTTAACCTTCTGAAGGCCCATTAGCTGACGGGGCTTTGGCATTTGTGGCCTCAAAAACAGATCAATATACTCTATATTTTGAAGGGCATCGAATTCTCCCCATCTAGGAGCAGACTGGCTGTGGGTCAGAGGACAGCCAGCAGCAAGCACATCAAGTCTCCCTGAACTGACCCACCGGATGGAATGGAACTTTTCTGAGGCTTGTGTGGCTTTACTCACCTATCTGATAGAGGCTGAGATGGTGCGCTTAGACTGGATACTCAGAAATCCATCAACTTGGGCCAACAAATCATGGCCAAAACCGAAACTAATCACAGCCTGTGGGTGGTCAGAGCAATCTCTAAAATACCCCCTTGGCTAAACTTCAGGGATGTACTGAAATGTCTGCAGGTAGAAACATTTCAGCTGCTGCATCCTTTCCTACAGCACCTAGGTACCTTCAACACACTCAGGCAAGAATTCAGGAGTGTCTCCCTTCTGTAGCATTTATTTCTATAACAATTGAGTCTTCTAAAATAATAAGCAGATATCCTTCTTATCAGAGACAAAAAAATTAGATGTTTAAAAATTACTCCTAATTCAACACTCTTTCTAGAAATGGTTATACTTTATTTTTTAAAAGCTTTTTATTTTATTATTGGATTTCCGTTCAGTTCAGTTCTGTCACTTAGTCGTGTCCAGCTCTTTGCAACCCCATTGACTGCAGCATGCCAGGCCTCCCTGTCCATCACCAACTCCCAGAGTTCACTCAAACTCATGTCCATTGAGTCAGTGATGCCATCCAACCATCTCATCGTCTGTCGTCCCCTTCTCCTCCCACCTTCAATCGTTCCCAGCATCAGGGTCTTTTCAAATGAGTCCACTCTTCGCATCAGGTGGCCAAAGTATTGGGGTTTCAGCTTCAACATCAGTCCTTCCAATGAATATTCAGGACTGATTTCCTTTAACATGGACTGGTTGGATCTCCTTGAAATCCAAGGGACTCTCAAGAATCTTCTCCAACACCATAGTTCAAAAGCACCAATTCTTTGGCGCTCAGCTTTCTTTATAGTTCAACTCTCACATCCATCCATATATTGGAATATGGTTGATTAAAAATGTGATGATTTTGAGAGGACAGCAAAGGGACTCAGGCATACATATATATGTATCCATTCTCTCACAAACTCCCTTCCCATCCAGGCTGCCACTTAACATTGAGCAGAGTTCCCTATGCTGTACAGTAAGATCTTGTTGGTTCTTTATTTTAAATATTAGTAATTGCTATACTTTAAATACTACATACAAATGAAAAATATCTCACCTCTGATTAAATTGAGTCACAGCGAATCAGGACTGAGATGCTTCCAACAACTATTAAGAATGAACTCGAGTTCATTTTAAAGAAACATCTCCTTACGAACTATGAGTATGTTCTGTTAGGGTTTTTTGGGTCTGTTTCTGGGCCGCATATCCCAAAGGCTGTGTCATTCACAACCATGTGTAAAATGACAGTGTGTGAGTAACACTGTTAGAAATTGCACTGTGTTTCCTAAAAGTCATGTGTTGAAGTCATAACCCCAGCACCTCAGAATGTGGCCAGTTTGGGAGATAGAGCTTTTAAATAATTACAGTAAAAGGAGGTGATATAGGTGGCCCCTAATCCAATCTGATGGATGTCCTTCATCCAAGGAGGAGAGCAGGACACAGACGTACAAGGAGGAAAAAGCATGTGAAAACAGAGAGAGAAAACCATCCACAAGCCAAGAAGAGAGGCCTCAGAAGAAACAATCCTGTTGATACCTTGACCTGGGACTTCTGGTCCCCAGCCTTGTGAGAAAATCACTTTCTGTTGTTTAGTTTTAAATATTTTTTAATTTATTTTTAATTGAAGGATAATTGCTTTACAGCATTGTGTTGGTTTCTGCCATACAACAGCATGAATCAGCCATAAGGACCCTTATGCCCCCTTTCCCTCTTGCACCTCCCTCCCACCCCTCTACCCCATCTCACCCGCTCAGAGCACTGGGTTGAGCTCCCTGTGTTAAACAGCACCTTCCCACTAGTTACCTATTTTACACATGGTCAGGTACATATGCTAATGCTCCGCTCTCAGTCGGTCTCACCCTCCCCTTCCTGCACTGCGTCTGTCCTCTGCATCTGCTCCTGCATCTCCATTCTTGCCCGACATATAGGTGCGTCGTTTCTATCTTTCCAGATTTCATATATGTTAATATACAATATCTGTTTTTCACTTTTTGACTTATTTTACTCTGTATAACTGCAAGGAGTATAGGCAGTATATGGACTGCAAGGAGATCCAACCCATCCATCCTAAAGGAAATCAGTCCTGAATATTCACTGGAAGGACTGATGCTGAAGCTGAAACTCCAATTCTTTGGCCACCTGATGCGAAGAATTGACTCACTGGAAAAGATCCTGATGCTGGGAAAGATTAAAAGTGGGAGGAAAAGGGGACAACAGACGATGAGATGGTTGGATGGCATCACCGACTGGTTGGGCATGAGTCTGAGTAAGCCCTGGGAGTGGTGATGGACAGGGAAGCCTGGCGTGCTGCAGTCCATGGGGTTGCAAAAGAGTTGGATACGACTGAGCAACTGAACTGAACTGAACTGAACTCTGTATAACCGGCTCTAGGTTCATCCACCTCAGTTAAACTGACTCAAATTCAATCCCTTCTATGGTTGAGTAATATTCCTTTGTATATATGTAACACACTTCTTTATCCATTCATCTGTTGATGGATATCTTGGTTGTTTCCATGTCCTGGCATTGAGCATTGGGGTCCATATGTCCTTTTGAATTATGGTTTTCTCAGAGAAGGTAATGGCACCCCACTCCAGTCCTCCAGTCCTCTTGCATGGAAAATCCCATGGACGGAGGAGCCTGGTAGGCTGCAGTCCATGGGGTCGCACAGAGTCGGACGCAACTGAGCGACTTCACTTTCACTTTTCACTTTCATGCATTGGAAAAGGAAATGACAACCCACTCCAGTGTTCTTGCCTGGAGAATCCCAGGGATGGCGGAGCCTGGTGGGCTGCCATCTATGGGGTCGCACAGAGTCGGACACGACGGAAGTGACTTAGCAGCAGCAGCAGTGGCAGCAGGGTATATGCCCAGTATTGGGATTGCAGGGCACTTTCTGTTGTTTAAACCACTCACTTTCTGGTATTTGTTATGGCAACACCAGCTAACCAATATATACACACTGCATTTTGGCCCTGTCATTAGAAAAACTGAAAATTCTAAGTTAATTCTTGAAGCTTATTCAATCAAGTAAGTTGGAAAAATTCCACCAAATAAAATGTATTTTATTAATAAAATGTGCCACATCTCATTTGTCAAAAATGCTCTTGGGTCTACTTTCAAAGATTAGCCAGTACCTTAACTACTACTTACCACTTCCATTGCTACCACATTAGCACAAGTCACTGTCTCTCACTTAGATTATAGGCTTTTAATGGATCCTTGAAAGAAAAGCTATGACCAACCTAGACAGCATATTAAAAAGCAGAGACATTACTTCGACGACAAAGATCCATCTAGTCAAAGCTATGGAGAAGGCAATGGCACCCCACTCCAGTATTCTTGCCTGGAAAATCCCATGGACAGAAGAGCCTGGTGGGCTACAGTCCATGGGGTTGCTACGAGTCAGACACAACTGAGCGACTTCACTTTCACTTTTCACTTTCATGCATTGGAGAAGGAAATGAAAACCCACTCCAGTGTTCTTGCCTGGAGAATCCCAGGGACGGGGGAGCCTGGTGGGCTGCCGTCTATGGGATCGCACAGAGTCAGACACAACTGAAGCGACTTAGCAGCAGCAGCAGTGTTTGGCCACCTGATGCAAAGAATTGGCTCATTGGAAAAGACTCTGATGCTGGGAAAGATTGAAGGCAGGAAAAGAAGGGGACAACAGAGGGTGAGATGGTTGGATCGTATCATTGACTCAATGGACATGAGTTTGAGTAAACTTCGGGAGCTGGTGATGGACAGGGAAGCCTGGCCTGCTGCAGTCCATGGGGTTGCAAAGAGTCAGACACAACTGAGCGACTGAACTGAACTGAGCTGAATGAATCTGACAGAATCCTCTAATGTCTATTCGAAACACATGATCCTCTGAAAACAGGTGAGATCATGTTACTCCTCTGTCCAATGCCGTGCAGTGACTCCCTAGCTCCTGCCAAGGAAAACCAAAGCCCATATAAATGGCTACCATGCCCTACTTGAGCTGATCCCAATTTGAGCTCCCCTCCGTTACTCTAATCCAGCATAGCAGATGTGCTCAGTCACACCTTTGTTCTAGCTCCTCCCTTCTCTGAAAGTTTCTCCTTCAGTTATCTACACAGCTAACTCCCTCACCTTCTTCAACTCTTTGCTCAAGTTGTTCGGTTTCAGTATGGCTCCCAAGATCATCCTGTCAAAAATTGTAACCATGTCCCCTTAACCCCTCATCATCTTTTGTGTGTGTGCAGGTGTCCTCAGTCCCTCAGTCATGTCCGATTCTTTGGGGACCCAGTGGACTGTAACCTGCCAGGCTCTTCTGTCCATGGAATTTTCCAGGTAAGAATACTAGACTGGGTTGCCTTTTCCTATTCCAGGGATCTTCCTTACCCAAGGATCAAAACTGCCTCTCTTGCATCTCCTGCTTTGGCAGACAGATTCTTTACCACTAGCATCTGTAGGAAGCCCCCATCATCCTACTCTACTGGTTTTTTATTCTGTTACATTTAGTCTCTTCTGGAAAATTATATAAATTATTAATATATAATTTACTATTTATCCTATGTCTTTATTTGGCTCACCCATCTATTTCAAATCACCTGGAGCCGTGCTTCACCCATGGTAGGAAGTCAAATATTTGATTAATAAATATTGAATGAAAGACCAGGTGGTTTTTGGTACACCTGAAACTAACACAACACTGTAAATCAACTACAGTAAAAGTTTTTTTAAAAAAGATCAATTGAATATGGAAGCTAGAATTTTCTCTTTAAGCACTATAAATTTTCAAACATTCCCCAATTTAGAAACAGTTACAATGCAACCCATTATGAATGTCAGGAATTTTCTTTTTCTTACTTGCAGTTCTTAATACGGATTCACTTCTCCAAGAAAATCCCCAAAGGAAGGAAAGAATTTTCAGTCCTTCTCCTTCTACTGCAACTAAAAGTCATACTTTTGGGAAAGACAAAATGGAAAGTAGGCCCCTAAAACATGGCAACTTGAAATTTTTCAATTTCACATGAAAGTATCCTTATGTAAGCATATTGCTGGAATAGCTAATAAATTGTGACGAGTTAGGGGAAGCTGAGTGAAATATTCAAAATTCAACTGGATAGTATTTAAAATATTTACTCAAATCATAAGGTTTTAATACCCTGAAAGAATGCAGAATCAAATCAAGATTTTAAAAATCATTTAATAGAAAATACTTACTATCTTGAGGTTTCAGCAAATACAATGGTCTTAAGAAACCAAGTGAAAGTATACTTACAGATCTTATGACCCAAAGAGATGTAAACATCTATCAAGTGACCAAACTGGATGGAATCTGAAGATTTCTGCTAAAAAAAAAAAAAAAAAAAAGAATATGGCAATGTATATGTCACATGGAGCCAGAAATATGGGTTCCAGACCAGAGACCTACACCTTGAAGTTTTAAAGCCCATAACATAACAAATAGAACACAGGGCCCCAAAGCCACTTGTGAAATGAGACGTTTTACAGATATGAGATTAAAAATATAAGTTTTGACAATATAAATTTGAAAATATCAATATTATTATAGAAACATGAACAAAAGGCATAAATAGTAGTCCTTACAGTTGAGCATGCATCAATATCTGGCAGGGCTGGCGAAAATGCCAGTTTCTCTGCCCCACCCTCAGCCTCTGATGCAGTAGATCTAGGGGGCAGCCAAGAACCGCACTTTTCCTTTTCTTTTTTTTTTTTTAATATTTATTTATTTGGCTGCACTGAGTTTTTTTATTTGAGGGTCTCGGGATCTTTGATCTTCATTTTGCCATGCAGGGTACTGAGTTGCTGCATGTGGAATCTAGTTCCCTGACCAGGGATTGGACCCAGGCCCCCTTCGTTGGGAAACTCATCATCATAGCCACTGGACCACCAGAAAGTCCTCAGAGAATCACATTTCTAGCAAGCTCCCAGGTGATGCTGATGCCACTGGTCCAGGGACCATACTTTAAGAACTACTGGAATAAATGATCTGCATTCAATTAATTTGCAAACCAGAAATAATAATTGTTTTGAGGTCTGAAGAAAAAGGGACTTTATTGTTGGTACCCATTAAAAGAGAGGCCTCTCCATACGCTTAAAAGGGGATCCTTTCAGAAAGGATGTTACGATTTACCAAGTCCTTTGTGTACATCACCTCCCTTGAGTGTAGGAAGGCATCCAGGGCGGCACCCTCCCCGTCTCCTATTGCTGAGGTGGCCTGTCGCAGAGGCTGCGATCAGAGCACACGTTAGAAGTAAACAATGGCGAAAAGGTTCTCGGCTGGCTGCAGACGATCAGCTTCTATTAACATTCCTGGCTTGAGACAAACCATTCAGGTCCTCGCTGGTGGATGTGAGTGATGCTGGCCCAGACAGAGCACGTAGCGGGGGTGGGGAGGTGATGGGAGGCAGAAGGAGCTGGCTTAGGGTCCTAGTGGTGCCGGATGCTTTGTGTGAGGTCCCTCGGGCCCCCAGTTCTGTGCAGCTGCAGCTGGCCTTCCATCTGTCTGATCTCCGGGCAATTTACAGACAGGGTAATAGGGTAACATGAAGGCCAAATCTGCGTGATTCTTTGCCTTTCTTCTTTTTTTTTTTCCAACCAGCTACTGATAGTTGGCAAAGAGATGAAAAGGAGAAAATATTAGACCTCCCTTTTCAATCCTCGCAGCAATGAATACACGGGGGGGGGAGGTATTTTATGAGAACTACAAATAGATATCAGACAATTACACACATTTATCTTGAGCAGTGAGCCTGCTATATTTACTATGCATTTACAAGTAGCTGTCTTTCCTATGCTCGTCCTTCACCTGCCCTGTGTTGCTTTTAATAAAGTTTAGTGGTCAGAGTTCAGGAAGGAAGTGAATATGAGCTATTTGAGATGTGTGTTATTTTTTTTAATTGAAATAATTTTTCAATTAAAAAATAGCTATGTAAATATGGAATAGATAAACCTATAAGGTCCTACTATATAGCTTAGAGAACTATATTCAGTATCTTATGATAAATCATAGTGGAAAAGAATACAAAAAGCAAAAAAGAATGTATACATATGCAAAACTGAATCACTTTGCAGGATAGCAGAAATTAACACAACGTTGAAAATCAACTATATTAAAATAATCAGCCTTCAGGAAGGTGGAAAATAGCTCTCCACTCCTAAAGTGTAAGCCCTGCATCATTGCTTCCTCCCCAAGTCCTCTAAGGCTGCCCCAGGATGAAGGCAGTCTTGTCCTTGCCAGTCTGCTTGTCAGTGACTTCCCCATGCACCGGAAGCATCCTCATAGGCTGGAAACACATCAAACTAAGAGTCAGGAGACCCTGAATAATTGTCTTAATGCCAACGCATCTTGTTGAGCAGGAATAAACTTGAAATCCTCAGACTCCTCTGTGCAAAACTGCAGAGAGAATTCCCTTTTGTCCTCATAAATTAGCCAAATTATGGTTACATGTACGGACTCTCTAGATGAAGTGCAAATCCCAATACTGCTACTTATTAGCTGTAGGAACCTAAACGAGCAACTTGACCTCCTTTAGCCTTAATATCCTCATCTCCCAAACAAGGATAATAGCAATGCTTACATCCTTGAGGTTTCATGTGGATTAAAAGACAAAATGCATTAAAATTGTGTAGCACTTGACATTGAAGCAGCTTTTACAGGTTAGAGATTAATCATAATAACAACAATTACATGCCTGCCCTTGGAAATAGAGTGTATTCTTGGTTCAGAATAAGTCTTGGTTGAGAGGCATAAAGATCCTTTCTCTGGAGTTCTTCTTCATAAGCTTTCGTGGCTCCTCAATCCTCTGCCTATTGGGCATGCTCTTTCTTTAATATATTGGTACATTTGAGTAAGAGTTGAAGATTCCCTGGAGAAGGGAATAGCTGCCCACTCCAATATTCTTGCATGGAAAATTCCATGGACACAGGAACTTGGTGGGCTAAAGTCCATGAGGTTGCAAAGAGTCAGACACGACTGAGCAACATTTTTCACTTGAATTCAACTAGCTTAGGCGCCATTTTGCCCTTAATCAGTATTTTTGCAAACCTCTACTCTGCTCCCTTCCTAACGGCTTCCGGATGGGCTTCCCTGGTGGTTTAAATGGTAAAGTGTCTACCTACAATCCGGGAGACCAGGGTTCAATCCCTGGGTAGAGAAGATCTCCTGGAGAAGGAAATGGCAACCCCTGTCTCTTATACACATCTTATTGCAATAATTTATTTCTTTTATAGACCCTCTATCCTCTATGTAAAGCTTAAGTAATATTTTTTTTAAAGAGGAACATGCCTAGTAAACAAACTTAAAATTAAGCAGAGAATATCGTGCTTCCATGTCTACAAAAGATGCTCTCTTAAGTCTTCAAGATAAGCAAGGATTTTCAAAGGAAGTATTTGTTAAAATAGCTTTCTTTTGAAAGAACCAGTAAAAACAGCTAACCAGATAAATGAGGACAGCCCAACTTTTAAGTATGCTTTCTTCCCACTATATTTTGTGTGCCCGTTTTTGTTTCTTTTTTTTTTTTAATTTGGACCATGTGGCCTTCTGACCAGGGCTGAGGTAAAACACACAACTGTACCACAGATCCACTCATCTGACAGCAGAGGACGCAGGGTGAAAGAGGCTGGAGAGAGCTACCCAGAGGGCTTGTGTAATAACCAGAGCTTCTATCTCCTAACTCAGCGCACCTCTCTGAATTATGAAAGCATTTCCCCATTTCCGAGGAAAGGTCACTCATAAGTGTATGTCTGTGGAAACTAACTTTGAGTCACCTACTCAGCCAGCTCTTTCACTGAGAGAGGAATGTGCTGACCTGGGGGCAAAGATTCCCACTAGACCCTGCCTCCAGAGTTCCTTGGGCAGAAAAGTCAGTATGATTTAGCCATTAGTTTCTGAGATTTCCAGGTGACAGCTATAAGCCTGAGAACATCACTGTGACTTCCCCTGGGGCAATGCCCATGACCCCTCTGCCCCTCCCATCTCTGCTCTTCAAACTGAGACTCTTTCAGCTACAACCAAGGGAAATATCTGAAGCTCGTCTGTGTATGTGAGAGGTGTGACACCCAGCAAATCTCAGGGCATTTCCATCTAGGGGATTCTGACCAATGAACATTCAGAGCAGTCTCGAGGGAAAGGAGAGGTCTCCGAAGGACTCCTATGATCCACTGGGCAGGGGGAAGGACCCTCCGGGTAGAACTGGGCACACAACCTCTATCACCACGAAGCTGGCTTCTCACCTTGCTCTCGATTGAGAAACTTGGGGAGGCTGGAGGTTGTGTGACTCTCAGTCTATTCCTTTTCACCCCGAATTAGCTAATATTCCAACATGGAGCCAAAATCCTTGGTTGGGTGCACAGGGTGGGCCATCTGTCTTTCCTGCCCACTGCCCAAGAAGGCAGGCCAGTCTGAGTCATCTCTCACCTGACAATTCTAATAACTCCATCAGGTCCTCAGTCAAAGGGAGCCCCTGGTGACCGGAGTCTGAAATAGACAGACCATCCCCTTCCTCCTTCCTTGGGCCTTATTTATTTATCAGATCCTTTTTTTCATGGATATCAAGATCTCCAAGACACAGACATGAAGAGGAAATTAAATATTGGAGAGATTTGGTGGGGATAGAAAGGAAATCCCAGGGAAGAGTTATTGCTGTTCAGTTGCTAAAAAGTCCTGTCTGACTCTTTGTGACCCCATGGACTGCAACACTCCAGGCCTCCCTGTCCTTCACAATCTCCCAGAGTTTGCTCAAACTCATGGTCATTGAGTCAGTGATGCCATTCAATCATCTCATCCTCTATAATCCCCTTCTCTTTCTCTCAATCTTTCCCAGCATCAGGGTCTTTTGCAATCAGTCAGCTCTTCACATCAGGTGGCCAAAGTATTGGTGCTTCAGCCTCAGTATCTGTCCTCCTAATGAATGAAAAGTGAAAGTGTAAGTCGCTCAGTCATGTCCCACTCTTTGCAAGCCCATGGACTATAGCCCATCAGGTTCCTCTGTCCATGGGATTTTCCAGGCAAGAATACTGGAGTGGGTTGCCATTCTGTTAAATATTCCAATGAATATTCAGGGTTGATTTCCTTTAGGACTGACTTGATCTCCTTGCTGTCCTAGGGATCCTCAAGAGTCTTTTCCAGCACCACAGTTCGAAAGTGAAGGGTAGATGGGAGGATATGTCACTGATGAGAGTCCTTAATCAATAGAAACTGATCAGAGGCCAGACAAGGAAATCAGGCAAGGCTTTACTGAGGCCTCCACTGCAGCAGAGGGGAGGGAGAACAAACAACAACTTCCCCTGCTTGCTTGCTCTCTGAGCGGGGAGGGTGGATGGGGTTCCTTATATGGGGTGAGGGTAGAGGTATGTCAAAGGGTTGGGCCAGAAGCGTGGCTTAGGTGCTTTGCCCAGCTCCTCTGGTGATGGTGTGTGCAGGGTACACATGCAACACCCAGTTCTTCAGAAGTGGCAGTTGGGTTTTTGGTCTCTTTGTAGCTTGCTGTCCAGAATTTGCCCCCATTGCATATGCACACAGGGTTATTTTTACTCTCTTGTAGTTTCTTTGTACATTTAGCTCGAAGAGACGTTTGTCCAGGTGCAAGCATTACAACACTGCAGCAAAAGGGTCCCAGTTCCAGCCTGTCTCAGCGAGAGAGGAGTCAGCCCTCAGACTGAGCTGCCATTCTGACACCTGTGAAAGGAAAGAGGGAGACCTCAGCCAGCAGAGGGCTCTGAGAACAGCTCATCCAGACTGACAGTCAGCCCTGGAGCAGCACCTGCCCGTCAGCACCTGCCCGTCAGCACCTGCCTGCTGTCTGCAGCAATGCACAGATGCTAAGGTTGCTTACCAGCCTCCCACCCCCCAGCAGATTTTCTTGAAGGGATTGCTGGGCATCTCATGGCATCACCCCACACATACATCTGTCACCTTAATGTTGGATTAGCTCTGGAATAAAATTCCCTCACCTGACAGAGATACACTCTACCTCTCAAGGAGGAAATGGCATGAACCCTATATGGGGTAGGCATACTGATGTGTGTTTGTGTGTGTGTGTGTGTGTGTGTGTGTGTGTGTGTGTGTGTGTATGCTGTGCTCAGCCACTTCAGTCATGTCTGATTTGTGACCCCGTGGACCATAGCCCTCCAGGCTTCTCTGTCCTTGGGATTTTCCCAGCAAGAATATGAGAGTGGGTTGCCATGCCCTCCTCCAGGAATCGCAACCCAGGGATCAAAACTTTCTTGCATCTCTTGCATTGCAGGCACTCTTTACATGCTGAGGCATTGGGGAAGCCCAGGCATGCTAATAGTACTTTTTAATTTTTTGGCTGAGAAAATGATTTTTGTTTTGAAATAAGTATATCCCATTTCATTTGCACAATGATTGTATTTTAGGGCTACGAGGGGGCTTTAGAAACACTTAAATCAGTTTATAGGTGAGATTCAGTTTAATTTAAACAGGCTTTGTCCATTACCTCTTAACCTTCATATATGCTAAAGCAGGTTTCCTGATTCTTTTTTTTTTTTTTCCCAGAACTTTTACCGAGAAATCCAGCATCTAGGTGATACGCTTTGACATTCCAAATAGATTGCCCAGAGGAATTCCAGGACTACACTTATTTTGATATAATTCTAGCAGAGTCCTGAATGGCTTTGACATCCAGTGGACTGTTCTGGGCCTCACCTCAATTCCAAGAAATAATCCCACCTCCTAGAATTGCCCCAAATTGTGCATTTTAAATGAAATCAACTGGGCTTACCCTTGTCCTGTGTTGCAAATCCCTTCTCTGCCCCTCCTTTCCACTAAAATCCAACCTCATATCATTCATATCTTGACTGCTCTTGAGAACAGCTCATTTTAGCTTCAGTCATGTCCGACTCTATGGACTGTAGCCCGCCAAGCTCCTCTGTCTTTGGGATTTTTCCAGCAAGAACGCCGCAGTGAGTTGCCATGCCCCGCTCCAGGGTATATCCTCAACCCAGGGATCGAACCCATGTCTCTCAAGACTCCTGCGTTGGCGGATGGGTTCTTTACAACTACCACTTCCTGGGAAGCCCAAGTGCTGCATTTTGCAATAGCCCAGAGTATGGATGTTTTGAGTTCTTTGGTTTTCAAAATATGGCTGTAGGATATTTTTTTCTAAGCTCAGCAACCTGATTCAAATTGCCTAGAAAGCTTTGAATAGCGGCTGGTTTCCAAGGCACACGAATACCAGATAGGTTCCCTACTTCGTCATGAACACTGGAAAGCCCATTTCTGCTTTTGTTGGCACAGGATAACTGGAACAATCAGATCATGTATTTAGTTGGCATTGCATCCGAACAGATTTGCTTTCTTAACCTAGAAAGGAAATAGGAGTATCACACTAATTGACTTGAAAGCTAGAGTGTGTGTTCATTTCCTATATTAGATAGGTTTCTCAATGTTTACATAAAGTGCAGTGCAGGACATCTAGTCATAGAGTATTAAGCTTGAGGACAAGGAAAAAGCCATTATAAATTCTCTTACTCGGGACTCATTTGTTTACTTGTCTGCCTTTGTCTAACATAGTGGCTTAATTGTGGACTTGGCTCCCCTACTCTTCTTGGACTTCCCTGGTAGCTCAGCTGGTAAAGTATCTGCCTGCAATGCGGGAAACCTAGGTTCAATCCCTGGGTTGGGAAGATCCCCTGAAGGAGGGCATGGCCCACTCCAGTATTCTTGCCTGGAGAATCCCATGGACAAAGCAGCCTGGCAGGCTACAGTCCACGGGGTCGCAAAGAGTCGGGACGTGCCTGAGTGACTAACATTTTCACTTTCACTTCTCTAACTTTTCCCTTAAGATTTTTAGGTAGTTTACAAAATACTGAGTAATTTCTGGGTACTAGGTGCTATATGCTAGACATGCATATAGTGGTGAACAGAATTCGATTATAGACAGCCTAAGTTTCATGAGATGAAGGGCTTGCTTGTTTATGAACTGTACCTTCTGCATCATGGGGGAGAAGCATTCTTTACAGCCAAAAGCCTCAGCATTATTTTTCTCAAGAGTGATGGTGGGTTGGAAAGCAATAATCTAGTCAGATACCTAGATCAAAATAGCTGTCACATTTATTGAGAGCTAATTATATTGATAGGCACTGTCCTCATATCTTTATATATCTGTATAGATAAATAAAATGAAAGTGAAAGTCACTCAGTCATGTCCAACTGTTTGCGACCCAGTGGGCAATGGGGTCCGTGAAGTCCATGGAATTCTCTAGGCCACAATACTGGAGTGAGTAGCCTTTCCCTTTTCCAGGGGATCCTCCCAACCCAGGGATCAAACTCAGGTCTCCCACATTGTAGGCAAATTCTTTACCAGTTGAGCCACAAGCGAAGCCCAAGAATACTGGAGTGGGTAGCCTATCACTTCTCCCAACCCAGGAATCGAATTGGGGTCTCCTGCATTGCAAGTGGATTCTTTACCAACTGAGTTATCAACACATTAAAATCTATGTGTATCTATCTGGGTATATACATATATCTAAGTATATCTGTATCTGTATATCTTTATTTACACATATGCAATTGATGTTCATTATTTGTAGTCATTATAATTTTTAGGTACCACAAACACTAAATTAGCAACTAATGAGCCTTACTTTTAGGCAAATACGTTAGTTTCCTGCACTCATCTAGTCACAACATCTTCATCATCTGATCAATAGATAACTTTGTCTCTCTTTATGTGTGTTTGTGTGTTAGTCATTCAGTCACATCTGACTCTTTGTGACCCCATGGAATGTAGCCCACCAGGCTCCTCTGTCCATGAGCTTCTCCAGGCAAGAATACTGGAGTGGGTTGCCATGCCCTCTCTTTAAAGACACCTTATTTAATATATGTTGGTGATTTGTTAATATTCATCTCATACCCAACAGCACCACAACTCGACTAAATGAAGTTTATCTACACACCTATCTTCTCCATAAGGTACATCATAGCCTGCTTGTACTTAGGAACTGTAAGGACTTTAGCCCTGCCCTGTAGGTCACTTATCAGTGAAATCACTAACAAAAAGCACAAAAATGTTAAAAGCATGGCACTAAATACATTGAGAAACGACATTTCTTTACACTATGAAAGCTGAAACAAGATGGCAGAGCCTGGCTTCATTCAAGCTCACTGGAAACACGGATACTGATTGGGTGATTCAAACGTGCCACCTCCCTATACATGTCCACAAATGGCCCAGAGCATCACAGGTATTGGTTTGGACATCACAAGCAAAGTTTAGCAAGTAGGCAAACTCACAAACAGAGAACCCACAAATATTAAGGATTGATGCAGTAGGTATTAACATATATACACATATATGTATATGTATGAATACATATGTGTGTATCAGGGAAAGAAAGAGAGAGAGAGACTGCTACTATGAGCAGCCGTCGATAGCAGATAATAACCCCGTCCTGATCTCATAAATAAAGAAAACAGAGGGACAGAAAAGTTAAGTAGCTAGCTAAAGGTTATAACACTGATAAATTCTTTGAACCCAGGGACCCAAACTCCAAAATTTGTCTCCTTGATACTCAGGGAGTGTTTATTACTTTTTGTTTTGTTTTCCACTATTTTTCAATGTGTTTTTACAGAATACAGCAAAAAGCAGAAAATGCTCATATTATAAGCATAAAGCTTGATGAATTTCACAAAATGAAGAATCCCATGTACCCAGCTCTGAATTCAAGAAAGAAATCAAATACCCTTGAAGCCCCTGGGGATGTCTTCCACTCCCCAACCCCCCCACCCCACCCTAAGAGCAACCACTATCGTGACTTTTTAGTATTAACTACATATATATTTTTTTAAATTTTTTTGTTTTACTTTACAATACTGTATTGGTTTTGCCATACATCAACATAAATCCGCCACGGGTACTGTGTAAAATGTAATTCATACCACCTAGATCTCGGTTTCTAATAATTCCTCCAATTAAAAGAACAAGGACTCCTTGGAGAAAGTTCTGATTCTGGGATTAAGGCAGAAACATTCAAGAAGAGCCTAGAGCATCTTGTAATGCCAGAAAGTAAAAATGTACTCCAAAATAAAAATAATCCACAATGATGGGCATATCAAAATGACACAGGAGTCAACTGAGCAAGCTCCCAGTCTCCAAAGCTTGAACAATTTGAACAAGAAAATACATGAAATTCAATGGATTATAACCCAATGTATAAAGTATTAATAAATACTTATGAGTTCAGACTGATATAAATAAATGATTGAATAAAGAATAAATGGGCGAGAATAAAGAAATCTCTTAGGAAGGAAAATTCCAAACAGTTTATGGAAATAATCAGCCTTCAGGAAGGTGGAAAATAGCTCTCCACTCCTAAAGTGTAAGCCCTGCATCATTGCTTCCTCCCCAAGTCCTCTAAGGCTGCCCCAGGATGAAGGCAGTCTTGTCCTTGCCAGTCTGCTTGTCAGTGACTTCCCCATGCACCGGAAGCATCCTCATAGGCTGGAAACACATCAAACTAAGAGTCAGGAGACCCTGAATAATTGTCTTAATGCCAACGCATCTTGTTGAGCAGGAATAAACTTGAAATCCTCAGACTCCTCTGTGCAAAACTGCAGAGAGAATTCCCTTTTGTCCTCATAAATTAGCCAAATTATGGTTACATGTACGGACTCTCTAGATGAAGTGCAAATCCCAATACTGCTACTTATTAGCTGTAGGAACCTAAACGAGCAACTTGACCTCCTTTAGCCTTAATATCCTCATCTCCCAAACAAGGATAATAGCAATGCTTACATCCTTGAGGTTTCATGTGGATTAAAAGACAAAATGCATTAAAATTGTGTAGCACTTGACATTGAAGCAGCTTTTACAGGTTAGAGATTAATCATAATAACAACAATTACATGCCTGCCCTTGGAAATAGAGTGTATTCTTGGTTCAGAATAAGTCTTGGTTGAGAGGCATAAAGATCCTTTCTCTGGAGTTCTTCTCCATAAGCTTTCGTGGCTCCTCAATCCTCTGCCTATTGGGCATGCTCTTTCTTTAATATATTGGTACATTTGAGTAAGAGTTGAAGATTCCCTGGAGAAGGGAATAGCTGCCCACTCCAATATTCTTGCATGGAAAATTCCATGGACACAGGAACTTGGTGGGCTAAAGTCCATGAGGTTGCAAAGAGTCAGACACGACTGAGCAAGACTTTTCACTTGAATTCAACTAGCTTAGGCGCCATTTTGCCCTTAATCAGTATTTTTGCAAACCTCTACTCTGCTCCCTTCCTAACGGCTTCCGGATGGGCTTCCCTGGTGGTTTAAATGGTAAAGTGTCTACCTACAATCCGGGAGACCAGGGTTCAATCCCTGGGTAGAGAAGATCTCCTGGAGAAGGAAATGGCAACCCACTCCAGTACTCTTGCCTGGAAAATCCCATGGACGGAGAAGCCTGATAAGCTGCAGTCCATGGGGTCGTAAAGAGTTGGACACGACTGAGCGACTTCACTCTCACTTTCACGCTGCTCCCTTAAAAGTCAGTGTTACAGTGTTCTCAGAGGACCTCCACACTTTTCCTAAAGCCATGTTCTTAAGGAATTCCTAATCTGCAGTTTTGGCCATCTGCTCTGACTGGAGAATCTCTGTGGTTTTTTTGGTTACTTGAATTACCTAAACCTATGATTAGGTTTCAGTTATGTACATACCAAATATCTACATAGAGATCTTTAACACTTGATCCCTAGAAAGAGATAAATCAACTGAAAGAAAATGATATATGAGGCTGTTACCAATGAAAATTGAATAAAAATGTTAAGCACACTCATTTTTTTTTTTTAACAGATAAACCCAGGTGAAAATGTAATGTCTCATTATGGGCCTTTCTTCACTATGCAATTTCTATATATTCATCATATATCCTAGAAAAAATTGACTGTGGTTGAAATGACACAAAATTCATATGTAATTTTACATTAAAATGTTTCTTATTTAAAGAATCAAAATAAGCTATTGATCCTCCCCAGCTGAGACACAAACAGCAAGGGCAGGCAATCAATAATGATCCTTAACCTCTGTCTTCTCTCTCATATGAACACTTGCATATCAAATTTTTATCAACTGTATGATTCTACAAACTTTACAGACCAATCTGTTTTCTCATTAGTAGCCAATGGCTACTAATCTGTAGCCATTATTAAATGTTTGCAATGCACACACACATACAAAAAACTATGTAACAAATACTAGTTTAAAAAAAAAATGGAATGTTGGTAATAAATTGAACCCCACCCTACAAGCCCCGCCTTGCTCAACTGAGAGTGAAATATGAAACGAAGTTAATATAAGTCATCCTTTCATAAACATCAGTAACTTGCCAAAGTCATAATGAAGTAGAAGAACATTTAATGATAAGGGAAATAAAGGACGGTGAAGAAAAATTCATTCCCAGAACTTATTAGACAAACCATGAGCAAAGTGACTCCAGAGGGTTATGAGAGAAATAGGGCTTCAAATAAGAGTAGGGAAAGTCAGCATGATGGATAATATATGTTATTACTTTACAACTTGTGTATTTATTTCTCACCTTAAGACCATGTGGAAAGAGACCCAGGCCAAGAAAACATTGGTCTTTCAATCCAAAAACCTGGATTTAAATATTTGCTATTACTTCGTCATCAAATGTGAGACTGGGAATGAGTCAGGAAAATGCTGCAGCAAATCAGTTAGCATTAGCTGCCAACAGGATCTTAAGGAATCTCATGTACAATGAAGCTTGAGGTCAGTGGGTTCAAATTCGACAAGGTAACAAAGTGATGTCATCAGAGAGATAAGTTTTTTCCTCTCTGTTTTATCTGTTTTCTCTCTTTTAGCATCCCAGATATGATGCATTTTTGTTCTTAGACTTTTTGTCTCATGGTCCCTGAGATGGGTGTCCCTGGTCCAGCCATTGCTTTCTCGCATAGCCAACTTTAGGGAAGAAAAATAGAGAAGAGGTGGAACCAGAGAGCTCTCCTCTTGCATTTGACACTTTCATAGAAGAAAAAAATCTTTTCCAGAAGTCACAAAGTGGGATTCTACTTACATTGCATTAGCCAGAACACATGGATCAGTCACATGGTTACTTTAACAACGAAGCTTATCATTTTTCCATCCTCCAAAATTTTCAAAGAAGAGAAAATGATTCAATTGCTTGATATTCAAAAGACTGCCCATCAAAGACTTATCTTGTCATGAATGTAGCCTCGTGTTAATTTGCATCTATACACACAGTTACGTATGTTTTGATTGTAAAGTAACTGAAATCCTTGTGTCCTTTTTGCTGTTCAGTGAGCAAAGTCGAACTGATTAAAGATTTCTATCTTCTTAAGGGGACAAAAAACTTGAGACCATCTAAAATAACTATGACTATGCCATTAAAAAATACTCAAATATTTGTAAGCCTTGTACATGTGCTTAAAAAAAAATACATGTAATAATCACAGTTTTAGTAGTGAGTCTTCACAGACTTTGCAACAATAACTGGGATTTTAGTATACCTATAGTTTTCTAGTTTCCTTTTTAAGACATTATATTTTTATTGTTATTTTTAAAATAATTTATTAGAGAAAATATATAACCATTTACAAAACCAATATGGGTGTAGCCTGAACTTTTTCTCATTCCAACTCTTGATTGTTCATTGCTATGAAGGAAATTAATACAAATGATCAAAAAAAATAGCTAATATGCTTAATTTCTACTAGGAATAAGGAAAATAATTCACTTCCTCTTATAAAAGGGAAAAGTTATATAACCACAGAGACTGGCCTAAGTGAAGACTATAGGCCATTTGTAAAGATATATGAGACCCACAAAGAGATAACAAGAAGGGCGAAGATAAATCTTCAGTTGTGTCAAACAGCTAAGAAATATGTGAGAAGAAAATTCAACAACTAAACAAAGTAATTCAGTGACTTTAGTGCCATACTGCTTGGGGAACAAAGGCTACTTTTATAAGATATGTAACAAATTGCAAGAATTCAAGAATAAAAATTAAGCATAAATTAGATTAATCAGCAGTGGTTAAGGGTTAATGACCTATCACACATACATACTAATTTATTTACACCATTCACTACACATTCATCCTTTAAGATCATGCACTAAAATGCTGCTGTAAAGAGTTGCTCATTTTTTGGTTGGTTTTTGAAGGAAGGATTCAAATTAAGTTTTGGGTTTTTTTTTTTTTTAATATCTTACTAACATTCCACATCTACTGTTAATAGAACAAGAACTCCATGAAAAAGAGAAACAGTTTCCAGCTCATTCTCTTTCATGCCTCCAGCCTGAAACACATAGTAGCAGTCAGTAAATATTGGTAAAATGAGCAAATGTCCCTGAAATGCTGAATACAAAAACAAATAGACGGAAATCAACCCTTGGTGCTGAGGTTAGAGCCATAGGAATATGTATCGGAACACTACAAATATCTCAGGAGTCTAGGAAAAATACCAAAAGATGTTCAGTAATCAGTATCATTTTCTCCAGAGAACAGTCACAACCCTTATATGTAACATTTAATAACCATTTACAGAGCAACTGCTTGCCTGAGACTAGGAATTATTTGGGTGAAAAATCCATACATTCTCTCCCCTTAAACTTGCACATAACTCTATCCACTCTCAAGAGAAGACAGCTGGGCCTCCCACCCACTTCCATGCACACAGAACCTCAGGAGAAATATTTCCTGCTATTTTCTCATTGCTTTTACAAAACAGAAAGTAAAACACCATTGCTGAAGCTTATATGATCTAGCCCTAGCAAACTCTTCCATCCAGCTCTCTGACACTTGTCAAGATAGTAAAGAGTCTACCTGCAATGCAGGAGACCCAGGTTCGATCTCTGGGTAGGGAGGATACTCTGTAGAAAGGAATGCCAACCTACTCCAGGATTCTCACCTGGAAATTCCATGGACAGAGGAGCCTGCAGGCTACAGTTCATGGGGTTGCATAGAGTCAGACACGGCTGAGGGACTAACACTTTCCTTTCAATGTCTGGATATCTACCCATCAGTTTTTCCTCTCCACCTCTAGTCTGAAAAATGCTGTGCATGACATATATTAAGATACATGGCTCATCTTACACTCTGGTGCCTCAGAGTATAAACCTTGATCTCCTCAACCTTGAAGACTTTTCCCCCTAAAACCAACTTAGCCATCCCATTCCATGGCAAATGTAGGGTTTTATCCTTTCTCTGAAATCTTTAATTGAACCTTGCTTTCTATTACCAGATCCTGCTCTTCATGTCACTCCATGCTTAAACGTCTTCGTTATTTTGCCCTAGATTGTAAAATCTAAGCTCTCATCTTGGCTCATGTAGCCCTCTGCACTCCATCCAGTGCCTAACTTGACTCACTTCCTTTCTTACTACTCACAACCAGGATTTCTTTACAGACATGCTGAAAGACATGTTTTTCCACTGTGGCTTCAGGCTTCTCAAGTGGTCTGTATTTTGCTCTGCTCTCCCTCCCAAACATTGCTCCGTTCCTCAAAACTGGTCTTAAGGTAATTTAAGAGAGTCTGTTGAAAGAGTCTCCATGCCTAACTTGCCCTGTCTGGCTTGCTAATTTCTTCCTACTGGTTCCCAGACATCCTTTGTATAAGTCCAGCAGACACTGCCTAAGCCAGGGACCTCACATTTGTAACTGCAACATCTAAGACAATATTAGGAAGATGATAGCCAGTTCAAACCTTGAGGCTGCTTTCCACAAAATATTGAGAACTAACACTAGGAAAGGGCTTCCCTGATGGCTCAGCAGGGAAGAAGTCACCTGCAATGCAGCAGCCGCAGCAGATGCGAGTTCGATTCTTGGGTCAGGAGCATCCCCTGGAGGTGGGTGTGACAACCCACTCCAGTGTTCTTGCCTGGAGAATCCCATGGACAGAGGAGCCTGGCAGGCTATGATCCACAGGGTCGCAAAGAGTCAGACATGACTGAAGCAACTTAGCACTCACACACTAGGCAAACCGAAAAATATCAGTACTTCCAAGTTTAAAATTTTCCTATTATAGCTTTATATTGGTCTGTTAATACTTTTGGGTATTATAACTCACCTCTAAGTAGTAACTGCATTTTATTCTTTCATTGAAGATATACACTATTATTAATACATGGTGGTGATGATGATATTCAAAAGTTGAGTGGAGGATGAGCAAATGAGGCTAGGGTTTCAAACTGAAAAAGAGAAGGGAAAATGGAAAAAGGTAAGTATTTCTACAAACTTTAAAGAATCAACAAAGATAACTTCTGTTTTTGAAGGTGTGTTCTATAAAATGTGAAGAAACTCACCACTTAGCTAAAATTTTGGTTATCAGCTGAATTATTTAAAACAAGAAATTTGGGGATTCCCTGGAGGTCCAGTGATTAGGGTTCTGTACACTTATTGCCAAGTGCCAGGGTTTGATCCTTGGTTGGAGAACTAAAATCATGGGTACCTTGCAGTGTGGTCAAATTAAAAATAATAAAACAAGAACTTTGAGTTCAGTTCCATTTTCATACAGAAAGCAAATGAGCGAAACAGATCTTCAGAATTATCACATAATAATAGTAATGAGTATATTAGCCTCATCCAATCCACACATTATTGTAATGTAATTAGATAGGTATTACACATAAATATGGGTGATTACTGTCATATAAGCATTTGTAGTTTAAAATAAAATTAGATCCAGTACTTACAACACTGGTACACATGGAAGAACTGTACAAAAAGGATCTTAATGAACCAGATAACTACGATGATGTGGTCTGTCATCCAGAGCCAGACATTCTGGAGTGTGAAGTCGAGTTGGCCTTAGGAAGCAGTGTGTTCAATAAGGTTAGTGGATGCAATGAAATTTCAGTAACCCTATAGGATGATACTATTCAAAACCTTATAGAATGATGCTATTAAAGTGCTGCACTCAATATGCCAGCAAATTTGGAAGACCCGGCTGTGGCCACATGACTGGGAAAGGTCAATCCTCATCCCAATTCCCAAGAAGAGTAGTACCAAAGAATGTTCAAAATATTGGAAAATTACACTCATCTCTCATGCTAGTAAGGTCATACTTAAAATCTTGCATGCTAGGCTTCAGCATTACAAGAACCAAGAACTTCTAGACATCCAAGCTGGGTTTAGAAAAGGCAGAGGAACCAGAGATCAAATTGCCAGCATTCACTGGATCATAGAGAAAGCAAGAGAATTCCAGAAAAACATCTATCTCTGTTTCATCAATTACAATAAAGCTTTTAACTGTGTGAATCATAACAAACTGTGGAAAGCTCTTAAAGAGATGGGAATACCAGACCATGTTACCTGTCTCCTGAGAAACCTGTATGAAGGTCAAGAAACAACAGTTAGAACCCTGTATGGGACAACTGATTGGTTCAGGACTGAGAAAGGAGTTCAGCAGGGCTGTCTGCTGTCAGCCTGTTTATCTAACCTATACGCTGAGCACATCATGAGAAATGCCAGCCTGGATGAGTAACAAGCTGGAACCAAGATAGGCAGGAGAAGCATCAACAGCCTCAGATATACAGCTGATAACACCCTGATGGCATAAAGTGAAGAGGAACTGAAGAGCCTCTTGATGAGGGTGAAGGAGGAGAGTGAAAGAGCCAGCTTAAAATTAAATATTAAAAAAGCTAAGATCGTGGCATCCAATCCCATTATTTCATGGCAAATAGAAAGGGAAAATGTGGAAGTAGTGACAGATTTCCTCATCTTGGGCTCTAAAATAACTGCAGATGATGACTGCAGCCATGAAATCAGAAGACGTTTGCTTCTTGGCCAGAGTGAAGTCGCTCAGTCGTGTCCAACTCTTTGCGACTCCATGGACTGCAGCCAACCAGGCTCCTCCGTCCATGGAATTTTCCAGGCAAGAGTACTGGAGTGGGGTGCCATTGCCTCTATGACAAACATAGACCATGTGTTGAAAAGCAGAGACATTACTCTGCCGACAGAGGTCTGTATAGTCAAAGCTGTGGTCTTCCCAACGGTCTTGTATGGTTGTGAGAGTTGGATGATCAAGAAGGCAGAACACCAAAGAACTGATGTCTTTGAACTGTGGTGCTGGAGAAGATTCCATGGACAGCAAAGAGATCAAACCAGTCAATCTTAAGGAAAACCAACTCTGAATACTCATTGGAAGGACTGATGCTGAAGCTGAAGCTCCAGTATTTCGGTCAACTGATGCAAACAGCCGACTCATTGGAAAAGACCCTGATGCTGGCGAAGACTGAGGGTAGAAGGAGAAGAGGGCATCAGAGGAAGCGATTGCTGGATGGCATTACCAATGCAATGAACTTGGGCAAACTTCAGGAGATGGTGAGGGACAGGGAGGCCTGGCATGCTGCAGTTCATGGAGTCGCAAAGAGTCAGACACAACTGGATGACTGAATAGCAACAACATACAACACAGAGTCTTCTCCATATACCAGGTCTTTGAAATCACCACCAGCACCTTGGTGGGCAAAAGATTAGAGTTGAAATTCAATCTGT
This sequence comes from Cephalophus harveyi, assembly GCA_006410635.1. NCBI lineage: Eukaryota > Metazoa > Chordata > Mammalia > Artiodactyla > Bovidae > Cephalophus > Cephalophus harveyi. The sequence goes on from SJYT01081327.1 coordinate 385,601, forward strand.
GCCATTAATTGTGGAATCCCACATTAGTCAATTAACCTCTCTAGGTTTTAATTTTCCTCATTTGTAAAATGAGAAGAGATTAGATTTTTCAAACATTTTATTAATGGATAGAACTCCCTTCTTTTTCCCAAAGGAAATCTTACTAAGAATCCTCATAGAGACAATCTAAAACATAAAGTCACCACGTAGATTTGGTTTTTCCCTTCTCCCTCCCTCCACACACACTCCAGAGCTCTGGGACAGAGTGTTGGAAAACTAGCAGTCCAAGTGACATTTTTGGGTCTTTTGCAGCAATTCTCACAGTTCCTTGGGTGGTCCAATGAGTAATGATGAAACCAGGGAAGCTCTGCTAAGTGGAAGACTCATGTCAACTCACATAGATAATAACACATTTTCTGTTTCTAAATCTGAAAGTAGAATGGTAGTTTTGTCCTGAAGTGGCCTTGGAAGGGACTTCATCAGTGGCTCAGCGGTAAAGAATCTACCTGCAATTCAGGAGACACAGGGGACTCAGGTTCGATCCCTCGGGTGGGAAGATTCTCTAGAGGAGGGCATGGCAACCCACTCCAGTATTCTTGTCTGGAGAATCTCTCTGACAGAGGAGCCTGGTGGGCTACAGTCCATTGGGTCACAAAGAGTTGGATGCACCTGAAGTAGCTGAGCACTCACACACACACACAACTTTGGAAGACTGTGTCCCCATCTGCCTGATTATGGCATTGATTCCCAAATGGCATTTCCCACTGCCTGTCACCCCTTCTCACTGACTCAGATTCTCCAAAATCGCCCCCTGCTGGCTCTGTGCCCTGAGCCCACTTGGCCGGATCTCGGTCCACTCCAGGTTTGAGGGGATCCCAAATCCAGCAGCAGGCCCTCTGATTCAAGAAACCTGGGTGATTGTCACCTGAAACTTCAGATTCCTCCATGACACTGGAAGAGGATTTATAAAGAATGACCTCATGGCCATGTTATGACCCCGAATCTCTGTCTCCTGCTCAGTCTTGCTCAACTAAAACAGCCCAGGGCTTTGTTTTTTCTCTTACTCACATTCAGAGATCCAGTGCAGATAACACTTCATTTTCTTCCCTCATCATCCTTAAGACAAATGGAGAGAATGCTTTCAAAAGTAAAATTGGGACTTCCCTGGTGGCTCAGTGGTAAAGACTCTGCCTCCAGTGCAGGAGACATAGGATCCATCTCCATATGCCTTGGAGGGGCTGGACCCATGGGCCAGAACGACTGAGCCTGTGTACTACAACCACCGAAGCCCTTTGGCCTAGAGCCCATCCTCCACAACCAGAGAAGCCATGGCAATAAGTCCATGCACCGCAGAAAAAGCCCACCCAGCAGCAAAGACCCAGCACAGCCAAAAATAAATAAACAAAAACTACATTTGCCCCATTTTAACTATTGAGGGGGGAGGGGAGAACATTTCGCTCAGTTGCTTCTACAACTTACTTCAAAATGTGTCAAAGAATCTTCTAGAACTTACTGCAGTTTAAAAATCTATTCACCTACAAAATGTGCACACATTTTTCAGCACCCTGGTGCTCCGTGAATCACCTACTGTTCTTCCACTCTAATATTCACTTGTAAAACCCTCGAACATGCAAATAAACAAGTGTCAGAGAGCAAGCACAGAGCTCCCTGCAAGCTCAAGGAATTCCCATTCTCATGCCTTGATCTCCACACTGTCTAAATGTTTACCTGTCCCGTCCACGTTTTGCACATCCCAGACCTGTGCCGTATAAGCCTGTGTTTTAAAATCAAGCAGATAAATGCAGCATTCCAAGAGATCTCCTGGGTGATGGCCTCCCAGCCCCTTTGCCATGGCCTTGACCTCCTCGAACCATCCCTTCCAGCTCCTTCAAAACCATCTGCTGGGGCTCCACAATCCCTCCTTCTAAGGGGACCAGAGATGAGGGGACATGGGACTCTAGTTCCTGGACTTCCTGGTCTAACAAGGTTTGTTAGAGGCCATTTAGTCAGTAAACAATAGGTAGGGAGGCAGAGGTTCCTCTTGCTGGGATGATGAAATAACAGACTCTTACTCACCAACTTCCCCTTGCTAAAGTGCAAGCTCACCGCAGGAGTCATGCAGGGCCCCGTGAGAAGGGAGGAAAGGATGGCTTATCAATAATACATGAGCCCAGAAAGCCCTAGAAATGTGTGCTTAAAGCCAACTTGAAATGGGGGAGGGGAGCGTGGGATAAGTCGAACTTCAGCTGCGAGGGTATCAGATAAAAGAGCTTTCTCAGAAACAGACGCACTTTCTGCTAAGAATTTCATTACGCAAACTGCCTTTTCTCCTGCTGGCCTGTTTACCTTCTGGTGAATTTCATACTCAGAAATCCTGAAACATGTACAGTAGCAAATATAGCCCTTTCTGTAAAAAGGCAAGGGAAGGGAAATTAAAAAATGAAACAGGAGAACATGGATCACGCGAGTGTGCATCTATTTTATGTTTTCTGTTTTATGTTATCTGTCTTCTTTATTTTCACTCCTTTCATTCTTCAGTGTTCATTTCTCACAAACTGCCCCACTGCCTTGGTAAGAACTTCAAGGCAGTGATTCTTTTCTTTGGAATTTAATTTTCAATCTTTTAATCACAGTGGTAAAGAACAACAGAATTTCTGCATCAATTTTTCAACATTTCAAGGAATAGTGGCTCTAAACAACATTCACACAACACTGAATTTACCCTCTTTCCCTCAGACTTTCACTTTTACAGCAAACACCTTACTTATTATAAGCTTCTTTTCCTTCTTTAGTAAAATATACAAGCATAATCCAAACATTTCCTGAGAGCTAAAGATTGTACTTGTGGGAAACTATTTTATCGGGCTGTAATAGAATCACCTCCGAGCAGGTCAGGGTGTGTAGAATGGTGAGTTTTCCTCTACTCAGCTCTGGCAACTGTCTTCCTCCACTGGCTGACAGCCTGGATCAATTCTCGTCTTCATTTTGGGCCAGTCACACTTCTGTGCCTTTCTGCTGGGCTGTGCTTCCCCTCCCTTCTTTTCTTTTGCATTGTGTTATTTTACTCTCTCTCTGCTCTCTGCTCTCAGCTCCTTTCCATGCCCTGCTCTTGCTTCTGCTCTCAGACTGGATCCAGCAGGAGGCTGGGCTGCTGGGCTCCACTCTGATAAGCGACGATCTCGCCACATTACAAGTACCCCCCGAAAGTCTGCTTTATACCACCTGGTTTTTAGGAGAGACCTACATTTGTACCTGTCTTTTAGTTAACTGTAGAAGGAAATGGCAGCCCACTCCAGTATTCTTGCCTGGAGAATCCCAGGGACGGGGGAGCTTGGTGGGCTGCCGTCTATGGGGTCGCACAGAGTCGGACATGACTGAAGCGACTTAGCAGCAGCAGCAGATCTCTCCTAAAAGCGAAGTGGTATAAAACAGACTATCGGCAATGCCTGCAATGTGGTTAAATTGTACCTGTTTGTACTAACCTATCTCAGCTCCTTTCCATGCCCTGCTCTTGCTTCTGCTCTCAGACTGGATCCAGCAGGAGGCTGGGCTGCTGGGCTCCACTCTGATAAGCGACGATCTCGCCACATTACAAGTACCCCCCGAAAGTCTGCTTTATACCACCTGGTTTTTAGGAGAGACCTACATTTGTACCTGTCTTTTAGTTAACTGTAGAAGGAAATGGCAGCCCACTCCAGTATTCTTGCCTGGAGAATCCCAGGGACGGGGGAGCTTGGTGGGCTGCCGTCTATGGGGTCGCACAGAGTCGGACATGACTGAAGCGACTTAGCAGCAGCAGCAGATCTCTCCTAAAAGCGAAGTGGTATAAAACAGACTATCGGCAATGCCTGCAATGTGGTTAAATTGTACCTGTTTGTACTAACCTAGTTAAATCCGGTGGCTCAGATGGTAGAGTCTGTTTGCAATGCAGGAGACCCAGGTTCGATCCCTGAGTCAGAAAGATCCCCTGGAGAAGGAAATGGCAACCCACTCCACTATTCTTGCCTGAAAAATCCCATGGACAGAGGAGCCTGGTGGGCTAGAGTTCATGAGGTCACAGAGAGTCAGACACATTTACTAACCTAAAGAAATCCAAAGAGGATTTTTTTTAATTTTCTATATATATGATCCACCTCCCAGAATACAGGAAATAAAAGCAAAAATAAACAAATGGGATCTAATTAAAATTAAAAGCTTCTGCACAACNAGTTAAATCCGGTGGCTCAGATGGTAGAGTCTGTTTGCAATGCAGGAGACCCAGGTTCGATCCCTGAGTCAGAAAGATCCCCTGGAGAAGGAAATGGCAACCCACTCCACTATTCTTGCCTGAAAAATCCCATGGACAGAGGAGCCTGGTGGGCTAGAGTTCATGAGGTCACAGAGAGTCAGACACATTTACTAACCTAAAGAAATCCAAAGAGGATTTTTTTTAATTTTCTATATATATGATCCACCTCCCAGAATACAGGAAATAAAAGCAAAAATAAACAAATGGGATCTAATTAAAATTAAAAGCTTCTAGAAGCACAAGCCTATGTTCGATACAGGATACAGGATGCTTGGGGCTGGTGCACAGGGATGAGCCAGAGAGATGATGTAGGGTGGGAGGTGGGAGGGGAATTCGGGATTGGGAGCTAATATACACCCATGGTGGATTCATGTCAATGTATGGCAAAACCAATACAGTATTGTAAAGTAAAATAAAGTAAAAATAAAATTTAAAAAAAAAAAAAGAAAATGGCAAAGGGAATTTCCTGGCAGTCCAGGGGTTAGGACTCTGTGTTTCACTTCTGGAACTGGGGTTCGATCTATGGTCAGGGAACTGGGATCCCACAAGCTGCACTGCGTGGTAAAATTTTTAAAGGCAAAAAGCAAAGATGCCATTCAGTGTTTATTTCACAGTGAGCTTTTATAGAGGCTGCTCAGACCCTGGGCAGGGAGGGTGGCCCCGCCAAGCTCCATCCCCCCAGAACTACAGTCAGCATCAAGCCGCCATGGCTTTGAACTCTGTCTGTGAGCATCTGTGCTTCATTTCGATTTATCTGGTGAATCTGTTAGCAAGATGTGTCCTCAGGTAATTGAATCTTCACTTTACGTGTGCAGACATGCTCAATCGTGTCATCTCTTCACGACCCCATGGACTGTAGCCCACCAGGCTCCTCTGTTCATGGAATTTTCCAGGCAAGAATTTTGGAGTGGGCCGCCATTTTCTACTCCAAGGGATCTTCCCGACCCAAGGACCAAACCCTGGTCTGCTGCATTGCAAGAGGAGTCTTTACCATCTCAACAAATGTCAGATTTCAGTGGAAGAGTTTGCTTGCCTTTCCTACATTGGTAAGCTGATTCTTCACCCCTGCACCACCTGAGAAGCCCTCTTTTTTTTAATACTGTGTCAGTTTATGAAAGGCTTGGTAGCAACCTTGCTTTCAGACTGTCAGGGAAACTTCTATATAGGTCCCCACTCACTTTTTTAAATCTTTTATTTAAGCTCATTTTGCTGTCAGAAATGCTTTCTTTCCCTCCCTCAACACTTCTCAGTTTAACATTTGCTGCCGTCTGAGAATGATAAACTTCCCCAAAACTGCCCTCCAGATCAACCAGACTCTACAGTAATTTCCAGATAGGAGAAAAGGAACTGTCATTTGGGTAAATCAGAACTGGTGGCTCTTTCATTAAAAAGACTCTTAATTGCAAAAAAAAAAAAAAAAAGCTACAAAAAGAGGTGAAGTAGGTACATTTGGAGAAGAATGAGAATTTTTGCGCCAGGACTTCCCTAGTGGCACAGTGGATAAGAATCCATCTGCCAGCGCAGAAGACACAGGTTCGATTGCTGGTTCGGGAAAATTCCACCTGCCTCAGAGCAACTAAGCCCGTGTGCCAGAACTACTGCCGCCCACGAGCTGCAACTTCCGCAGCCTGTGAACCTGGAGCTGTGCTCCTCAGAAAGAGAAATCACCAAATCACTGCAACTCACAACAATTAGAGAAAGCCCAAGGGCTGCAACACCCCAGCACAACCATAAATACATAAACACTTTTTTAAAAAAAGAATTTCTTCTGGAAAAATGAAAAGCCTGTTATAAAATATAAGAAGTGAATTCGGCAGCATATATGCTACCCAAGCCTGAAAGTTGTACCTGGTCTCCTAACTGGTAACCCTCGATTATGCAATTCGTGGAGTCCATTTTCCAGTCGCTTCTCACGAGCTGTGTTCACCCTCCGTGGTCAGGGAGCACCATCCAGCCCCTGTTTCGTATTTCTTCCTTTAAAGGAGGCACTGTGGCAGCCTGTTTCACCTTTCACAACTCTCAAGCTATCAAGATTGTTCTTGGCAACAGTTTGTTGAAAACTAACAAAATGCCAGATTTGCCTACTCAAATGTCCTTCCTTAGGAAATGTCAGTTTCAATTACATTTGACTTAAACTTTAGAGTAGGGGAGGGAGAGGTGTGCCTCTGAGTTTTTCATTCATTTCCACATTTCAGTTCCTTTAAATGCTGAGACATAGTGATATTTAGGCAAGCCTAAAAAATAATGAGAACTCTTCTGGAGAAGTACTAGTATATGATAATATCTTTCAAAGAGTTACTTTTCAAATCCCTTTAATGATTATAATTACCCACTACCTTTCTTCTCTGCTCCCCAGTCCATCACTTCAGTAATTAAGTGAACTTATTATGGTCTCTGGGCTTCCCTGGTGGCTCAGACGGTAAAGAATCTGCCTGGAATGCAAGAGACCAGGGTTTGATCCTTGATTCGGGAAGAAGCCCATGGACAGAGGAACCTGGGATACTACAGTCCATGAAGTCTCAAAGAATCGGACATGACTGAGTGACTAAGCACACATAGACACATTATGGTCTCTAAATGGACTGGGAACCAGTTTTCCTAGTAAACTAGGTGCCAAGCACAAGTGTATGGAGTTATTCACATCCTTGCCTCGCCCAAACCGCAGGTGACCGGAGCTGTGGTTCAGACAGTGCTGGCTGACTGGAAGAACAGCATGGGCTTGATTCTGATAGAAAATGCACAAACTTTTTCAACTCAAATGCTAAATGAACAACCATATTTTATCCCACCCTGAAAGGTAACACTGCTTGATCAGGAACACAAGAAGTTTACCTTACCTATGACCAAATCAGGCAAAGCTGAATGCCTCAAGTATTGGTTCAACCACTAAGAATGGGGCAGGAATTTGACTACCAAAACCGGAATTAACTTTTCATCTATTGTGATGATGCTGTCAGGATTTGAAGGAGATTTTGGAAGCAAAGATCTTATGTATGGCCAAAAATCATACAGTTCAATATGATCCACACCATAGAGCAATCTTAAGGGAACATTTAGCAGAGGTGTCCATTGTGAAAGGCTTATAGTAAATGAGAGTTACAGATTCCTTTTGGAAACTATGACCAAGAAAATGTTATTTTTACAACCAACCAAGCTTTGAGCAAGAATACCTGTGCTGCTCAATCCAGCTTCAGTTATCTACTGCATTAGTTTGCTAAAGGCGCTATAACAAAGTACAAGCTGAGTGGCTGAAATAATAGAAATTTTTTGTCTCATAGTTCTGAAAGCTGGAAGTCCAGGATCAAGGGGTTGGCAGAGCGGCTTATTTCTGGGCTCTGAGAGAAAGAACCTATCTGTTCCATACTTCTTGTTTAACTTCTGGTATTTTCTGGTAATCTTTGGTGTTGTTGGCTTGTAGAAGCATTGCTCTGACCTCTGCCTTAATCGTCACATGATATTCTCCCTGTGTGTGCATCTATGTAACTAAATTTCCCTTTTTTTAATAAGGACACCAGTGAAATAGATTAAGGCCCACCCTAATGACCTCCTCTTACTACTTACATCTGCAAAGATTCTATTTCCAAATAAGGTCAAGTTCTGAAGAACTGAGAATTAGGGTTTCAACATGGAATTTTGAAGACACAATGTAGCTCCTAGTATCTGCTCTAAGGTCCAAGAGAGGAGGTCAGTCAGTTCAGTCAATTTAGTCGCTCAGTCGTGTCCGACTCTTTGTGACCCCATATTGATGCAAATCATGATAGAAATCTATTTCCTATCTAGTCAGTAAGCCACTGAGTGTGTGTGTGGAGATGTGACATGATTGAAGCTGAGATATACTACACAAATGTATAAATTTTCGTTTAAAATCAGAGTTTATTATATTCCATATTCAGAATTCAGCTTCACTTCATCTAAATACATTCAAAAGATGTGCAAATCTGCCTCTGCTTACTTCCACCATAATCTTGCATATGTTGATGTGGTTGGGCATTTTAGACAAAGATTCAAGTGTCAACATGGCATCGAGCATACACTCTTTACTCAGAATGGAGACAATAAGAGCTTGCACTAAAGGCCTTTGTATTTAGTATTTCCTTTCTTCACACACACAAAACACAGGTCTACTGAAGGTAAAATCCTGAAAGCAAAACTACGATAAAAAGATGATGTTGGATTCTAAATAATGTATACAGGTACACAACTTCCTCCAGGAGACAGAGGGCAGTTCTTCCACTCTGTTGCTTGTCAGCTGGGTTTAGTGACTCATTTCCAAAGAAAGGAGAAAAGAGTGACTCTACAGTGTAAAGAACTGGTAAGCATGATCTTAACCAAGTGACGAAATTGACATCACCAACTCTAAGTCACAGACATCATGTAACCCCTGATACTTTGTGGTAAAAAGGCATTTCCTCTCTAGTTTCTTCCCCATATATCCATAATCTAGTTTAATCATGAGACAACCATCAAGCAAACCCAATCCTATGAAATATCTAATCAACACTCGCAAAACTATCAAGAAAATGAAAAACAAGAAAATACTTCATAGACATGGAAAACAAATTTATGGTTACCAAAAGGGATAAGGGGGTTGGGGAGTGAAAAATGAAGAGCTTAGGATAAACATAGATACGCTACTCAATTTGAGACCTACTCTATAGCACAGGGAACTCTACTCAATATAGTTCTTATAGTAACTTACAATGGAGACGAATCTAAAAAAGAATACATATATATACACATATATATATATATCTATATTGTTGTTGTTGTTGTTCAGCTGCTAAGTTGTGTCTGACTCTTTGCAACCCCATGGACTGCAGCAAACCAGACTCCTCTGTCTTCCACTTTCTCCCAGCATTTGCAAAGATTCGTGTCCACTGAGTCAGTGAGGCTACCTACCTATCTCATCCTTTGTCACCCCCTTCTCCTTTCACCTTCAATGTTTCTCAGCATCAGGGCCTTTCCCAATGAGTTGGCTCTTCACATCAGGTAACCAAAATATTGGAGCTTTAGCTTCAGCAATGATCTTTCCATTGATCAGGGTTGATTTCCTTTAGGATTGACTGGTTTAATATTCTTGCTGTCCAAGAGACTCTCAAGAGTCTTCTCCAGAATCACAGTTGGAAATCACCAGTTCTTTGGCACTCAGCCTTGTTTATGGTCCAACTTTCACATCCATACAAGACTACTGGAAAAACCATAGCTTTGACTCTACAGGCCTTTTTGGCAAAGTGATGTCTCTGCTTTTTAATACACTGTCTAGATTTGTCAAAATGAAAGAGACATGACTAAATGCATGGGCTATCTGGGTGAGATCCTGGAACCGAAAAAGGATATTAAGGAAAAACTGGCAAAATTTAAATATAGGTTGGAGTTTAGTTAATAAGAACATAGCAATGTTGGTTACTTAGTTTTGACAAATGCACCACAGTAACGTAACATAATGACACAAGGGGAAATTTGAAGCCAGGGGATGGATATAGGAGACTCTCTATGCTCTCTTTGCAGCTTTTCTGCAAACCTAAAATTATTCCAACATACAACATTTATGATGAAAATATATACGTATAGACATATGCCATGATGAAGGAGAGCATCAGGCCTCATTTGCTACAATACTTGTGAAGCCTAAAGGTAAAACCACATTTAAATTCCTGTATGTAATTCAGAGTCTGAAGTATACTACTTCAAATTTGAACCAAAAAGTAACAATATGTTGCTACTTGTTTACGTTATTAGACTTAAAAGTGTTCCTGTGTTCCAGAATGTGAAAGGGTCATGGACCATGTCAGGTAGGATTATACATGACACAAAACATATTGGGACTCCCTGCTCGTAAAACTAAGGCTCCTATTCTTGAGATAATTCAAAAGATATCCCCTATCACATGCCAACATTACTCATCCTGAATCAAAAAAAACAAAAAACATCCCAGTGGATTTTTAAGTGCAATTTTCTGCCTAGATCCTGAGAGAAACTCAATTGAATGGCTACTCATTAAAACTAGCTACAGGAGTGAGGACCTACGTTAGAGTTTACATGTGTTTTTCCTTGAATCTCTGGTACTCAATTTTCTCATGGTTGTTCAAAATCTAAAGCTCTGATTGTTTAGATTTGGTAGAACATTTTGTTTACACATATATGAAGAATACTAAATAAAAAGAATTTGTTTCCAGGTTTGTGGAATTTTAAAAAGAAATAAAGCAGACATCCTCTGTAAAATTGATGTGTCATAAACTAACAGAGCATCGCACTCGGACCAGAGGGGAAAAGAGTTTTCATGTTCAAGAAAGAAAAAGTGCTTCTATGGAGAATCTACTCTATTGTCTGCACACACAACAAGCTTTGAAAAACTTTTAAACTAATTTCCATGGACAATGTCAGCCTTTCCTAATCCCAGGTGCCTATTCGGGACCCTGAAGTTGGTTCATTTAGTCCAGCTATCATCTATACAAAGTAGAAAGAATATCTTCTTCTACACCCTCACCAACGTTCAGTTCAGTTCAGTTCAGTCACTCAATCATGTCTGACTCTTTGCAACCCCATGAATTGCAGCACGCCAGGCCTCCCTGTCCATCACCAACTCCTGGAGTTCACCCAAACTCATGTCCATCAAGTCAGTGATGCCATTCAGCCATCTCATCCTCTGTCGTCCCCTTCTCCTCCTGCCCCCAATCCCTCCCAGCATCAGAGTCTTTTCCAATGAGTCAACTCTTCACATGAGGTGGCCAAAGTATTGGAGTTTCAGCTTTAGCATCAGTCCTTCCAAAGAACCTCAGGACTGATCTCCTTTAGAATGGACTGTTTGGATCTCCTTGCAGTCTAAGGGACTTTCAAGAGTCTTCTCCAACACTACAGTTCAAAAGCATCAGTTCTTCGGCGCTCAGCTTTCTTCATGGTCCAACTCTCACATCTATACATGACCACTGGAAAAACCATAGCCTTGACTAGATGGACCTTTGTTGGCAAAGTAATATATCTGCTTTTTAATATGCTATCTAGAAACACAAGCTGGCATCAAGACTGCTGGGAGAAATATCAATAACCTCAGATATGCAAATGACACCACTCTTATGGCAGAAAGTGAACAGGAACTAAAAAGCCTCTTGATGAAAGTGAAAGTGGAGATTGAAAAAGTTGGCTTAAAGCTCAACATTCAGAAAACGAAGATCATGGCATCTGGTCCCATCACTTCATGGGAAATAGATGGGGAAACAGTGGAAACAGCTGTCTCTTATACACATCTAGATGTGTATAAGAGACAGGATGGAATCTGCGCTTCCTGCAGTGAA
>SJYT01081327.1:397281-431187 GCA_006410635.1 Cephalophus harveyi
TAGTTCCTCTTCACTTTCTGCCATAAGGGTGGTGTCATCTGCATATCTGAGGTTATTGATATTTCTCCCGACAATCTTGATTCCAGCTTGTGCTTCTTCCAGCCCAGTGTTTCTCATGATGTACTCTGCATATAAGTTAAATAAGCAGGGTGACAATATACAGCCTTGATGTACTCCTTTCCTATTTGGAACCAGTCTGTTGTTCCATGTCCAGTTCTAGCTGTTGCTTCCTGACCTGCATATAGGTTTCTCAAGAGGCAGGTCAGGTGGTCTGGTATTCCCATCTCTTGAAGAATTTTCCACAGTTTATTGTGACCCACAGAGTCAAAGGCTTTGGCATAGTCAATAAAGCAGAAATAGATGTTTTTCTGGAACTCTCTTCCTTTTTCCATGATCCAGTGGATGTTGGCAATTTGATCTCTGATTCCTCTGCCTTTTCTAAAACCATCTTGATCATCTGGAAGTTCACGGTTCACATATTGCTGAAGCCTAGCTTGGAGGATTTTGAGCATAACACCAACGTTAGGTAATTTAAGTACCCTCTGACATTGACCACATATAATACAAGTTATCATTCTAGAGATTCCACCTCCTTACCAATAAATATCACTCACATCCTTCACATTCCCCAGGGTATCATCCATGCTCCTCCCAAATATCATATGGCAAGCAAATATCTGAAAACAAGGTTCTGTTCCATAGCCCTTCACTCATAGGATGTCTCCAGGGATACAGCCACATGTTCTCCTGATTCATCCATGTCACCAAGACTCATGAAATTCACAGGGTCTAGTTACGACTGTCTTCTTCATTTCCCTTCCAACCATCCAACAAATGATTATTTATTGAGCACCTCCTATGTTTGAGGTCCTTCCAGCATGTAAATACTATCAAATCAAGAAGAAATTGTGGCCTTCCTATGTTCATAGAATTGTATTTCTTCCCCCAAATTCCTTAGGAACTATAATGGGCAGAATAAAGCCTCTCACTCACCCAAAGATGTCCTGTCCTGACACTCAGAACCCAAGCATGTTTTGGGTTCCTTGGCAAGGGAAATGTCTGTTGTAGATGAAATTAAGGTTGCTTATCAGTTGACCTTTAGATAAGAAGAATATCTTGGATTACCTGGGAGGGCCCAATGTGATCACAAGCATCCTTAAATGGGGAAGAGGTTAGTAGAAGGGTCAAAACCAGAAAGGGTCTCATACCAGCAGTATGACAAAGACCTAACTGTTCATTTCTGACTTTGAAGATGGAAGAAGGAAGGGTGTATAAGCCAAGGAACACAGACAGCTTCTAGAAGATGAAAAAGCCAAGAAAACAGGTTGTCCCTTAGAACTTCCAGAAAAGAATGAGCTCTGCCAACACCTTGACTTTAGCTCAGTGACAACCATTCCAGACTTCTGACCTCAAGAGGTAATAAACATGCACAGTTGAAACAGCTAAGTTTGCTATAGAAGCAATAGGAAGCTAATAGGAATTTAAGTATAATTATTTAAAAGTTCTATTTTGTTCACTGAATTGTCTCTTTCTCCTCCAGAATTAATCATTGTATTTTAATCTTGATGCTTTTCTTCACAGGTTCTTTGTTAAATGTTCACATTTAGCAATATAATCTGGACCTAGAAGGCTGTGTAGCTGTTTCCTCTTACCTGATTGGCAGTACTGCATCCTAGCTCTGTGCACATGGCCAAGAAGTAGGAAGGGGAAAACCCCGTCTGGCGGGCAAATGTTCACACTCCTCATCTTCGTAGTAGAATATCTGCAAAAAATCATCACCAACAATCTCCACCATCCATGCCTATGCATGCTGTATGAGTGAGGGTTCTCCAGAGAAACGCAAGCACGAGGCTATGGAGACAGAGAGCAAATGGGATTTGTTATAAGGAATTGGTTCACGTGGTTATGAAAGTTGAGAAGTCTCAAGATCTGTAGGCAGCAAGCTGGAAAACCAGAAAAACTGATGTGTAGTTCCAGTAGAGATGTCCAGATCCAAAGGTCTGAGAACCAGGAGAACTAAAGGTGCAAATTCTGATCCAAAAACCAGGTGAGCTCCAACGCCATGTGGCAGCCTGGATGGAAGTTGGGGGAGAATGGATACAGGTCTAGGAATGGCTGAGTCCCTTCACTGTTCACCTGAACTGTCACAACATTGTTAATTGGCTATACCCCAGCACACACACACACAAAAAAAAGCAGGTGAGCTCAAGAATCAAGAAAAGCTAACGTTTCAGTATGAGTTCAAAATCCAGCCATGTCCCAGCTCAGCAGTCAACAGAAGGATACCCTGTGACTCATGCCTTTTGTTCTATTCAAGTCTTCAGCTGGTTGGACAAAGCCCACCCACACTGAGCTTCCCAGGTGGTAAAGAACCCACCTGCCAATATAGGAGACATAAGGGTGCAGGTTCGATTGCTGGGTTGAGAAGATCCCCTGGAGGATCTCATGGACAGAGGAGTCTGGTGGGCTACAGTCCATAGGGTCACAAATTAGGAAAGGTCATTTGCTTTACTCAGTGGACCAATTCAAATATTAACCTTCTCCAGAAACACCCTCACAGATACATCTGGAATAATGTCTGTCTGAATGTCTGGCACCCCATAACCCAGTCAAGCTGACACACAAAATTAACTTTCACCCACGCCGTTTCTCCCATCAGATGGTAGCGTCTGTTCTCTCCTTGAACATGGCCTTGCCTTGGGACCTGCTATGACAAATGGAATTGGACTGAAATGATGCCATGTGACTTTTCATCTCCCATTCAGCTACATTGATAGAACAGTGGTGAAGGAGTTGCAAAACCAGTACATTTACATATTTCTGATAGGATTGCCAGCTGATTAGGTAATTTGATCATTGTTCAATTGCTAAATCATGTCTGATTCTTTGTGACCCCATGGACTGAAACACGCTAGGCTCCTCTGTCTTCCACTATCTCCCAGAGCTTGCTCAAACTCATGTCCCTTGAGTCAGTGATGCCATCCAACCATCTCGTCCTCTGTTGTCCCCTTTTTCTGCTCTCAATCTTTTCCAGCATCAGGGTCTTTTCCAGTGACTCAGCTCTTCACATCAGGCAGCCAAAGTATTGGACCTTCAGCTTCAGCATCAGTCCTTCCAAAGAATATTCGGGGTTGATTTCCTTTAGAACTGACTGGTTTGATCTCCTTGCAGCCCAAGGGACTCTCAAGAGTCTTCTCTAGCCTTGCAGTTCAAAATCATTACTTCTTCTGTGCTCAGCCTTCATTATAGACTCTCACATCTATACATTACTCCATAATTTGATCCTATATGGATATATTAATAAATAACAAAGACACCTAACTCACCCAAATTCTGCATTGTCTAGAAATAGACCTAATAAAAAGACTTGAGCCTTTGAAACCTTTTCTCTGTTATGGAATCTTGCCCATTTTACCGGTGCAGACTAGTCCATAGCAGCTCCTGGACCAAGCCAGGCCAGAACTTAGGTAGTTCTCCAGGATCTTCCTTTGAACTAAATCCAGTCCCTTAATGATTGCAGAAACTCAGTTTGAAGAGGCTGTGTTCTTTCTGGAATGGGAAAAAAAAGCTGACCAGCAAATGAATGAAATGAGGCTAACCGCTGAGCCTCAGAAAGACATAGAAAAAGCCCAGGGGCACTAAAGTCCCTGATTTTGCCAGCCAGATGCGCTTTCCTTTCCTACTGTTATAAGCATGACCCTTTGTACCTAATAAATCCTCCCTTTATTTCTAAGCTCCTCAATGACACTTGAAAACAAATAGGTCTTTTTGCATCCAATGCCATTAAAAAGAGGTTTACAAATTTTTAACCTACCAATTTCCTTTGCAGAAGTTTCTCCTTAAAAAAACAGTCAATATCCTCGAAGAATTTTTATGTATAAAAATAATGCTTTGCAATACTTGTTTCCTTTATAACACAACAAAAAGGTAGAGTCTAGATATCCAGTTACATGGAGATTGTTAAATAAATAATATATTTTTGTAACCAATACTTTAAGAGTGCTATGAGTCACTGAATATGGTACATATTTACCTTGTTTCCAGATTTTTTTGTTATTATAAACCGAAGTAACATTTGTAATACTAGGTTTAAAAAAGTCAGGGTAAATTATAAGTACAACATGATTACAACTGTTCTAAAAAATACACACTGGGAAAAAGTCTAGAAGAAAATAAACCAAAATTACAGTGTGAATAATATATGCTAAAGCTTCTGGCACCATTTTACATTTTTGTAGTAAGCAATCATTGGAAAATGTTACAAAATTAATAGTTTTCCATGGCATAATTGAAGAATATGCCCTTTCTTTCTTTCAACTCTCACAGGCACAGGAAGTTGAGAGGATATTTTGGTCATACAGAGGTATAAATATTATATTCTAATTTATTGAATTCTTAATCACCATGCAAATCAGAGACAGTTCATTGCTCTTTAGTCTTTAGTTAACCTATCTGTGCTCTGCAGAACTAAAATGCAAATTGAGATCCTGCCAGGCAAGGTTCATATATCCACGCCATTACTTTTTCTTAATCATGAAGCTAACCACCTAGGGCGACAAGTTCATCGATGTCACATAATCATTCCGTTCGGGTAATTACATATTCTCCAGTTTCATTTTTAATCAGCTTCTCAATGGAAGCAGAAATTCAACAACTGAAGCCAATTTTCTTTTGCCATGTGTTTACACCACTGAACAAAATCATATCTCTGTCCAACAACTGTTAATAGCTTCCAAATTATCTCAAAAAGTCTTAAGGATTATTTAATATTTGTCCAACCTGCTCATCATTGTATTAATAAGGAAGAATGCAAAAAAAAAAAAAAAAGAATCCCCACCCAGTAATTAATACCTGTGACTCTTTCCCCCAGAACAGATGAACAAAGGAATGCTAGACAACTTTTCAGGAGATTCAAATTACTGCTCTAGAATTATTAAGGTAGTTATTACTAGTTAATTGAATATCAGTTGACTAGACAAAAGAACATTTACTGAGTCTTTTCAGAGTATAAGGATTAAATTCAGCAAGAAGCCAGCTATTTAGGTAGCAATCTTTTCTTTTTTTTCTTTTTTACTTCCACCTCAATGTCTAGCTATTCTATATGTATGACCTGGTCACTCAAGTCAATTGATACACACCAATTTAGAGCTTATTAATGGCAACCCACTCCAGTGTTCTTGCCTGGAGAATCCCAGGGACGGGGCAGCCTGGTGGGCTGCCATCTCTGGGGTCGCACAGAGTCGGACATGACTGAAGCGACTTAGCAGCAGCAGCAGCATGTGTCATATACACAGTGGAGATGCAGAGAAGGTTTTCTTGCCCATATGACACTGACTGTCCATGATTCTCTGATGTCTCCATTTTATTCAGGCTCTCACATAAATCACACATCACCTTTTTTGTTTTTTAAGATGCCTTTATTTATTTAATTTCAGCTGCGCTAGGTCTTCCTGGCTGTGAGCAAGCTTTCTTTAGTTGTGGCAAATGGGGCTACTCTCTCGTTGCCAAACACAGGCTCTCAGCCATAAAAAAAAAAAAGAAAGAAAGAAAGAAAAAAAGAATGAAATAATGCCATTTACATCAACATGGATAGACCTAGAGATTACCGTACTTAGTCAGACAAAGACAAATATCATATGATATCACTTATATCTGGAATACAAAACATGATACAAATGAACTTATTTACAAAACAGAAACGAATTCATGGTGACTGAAGACCTATGGACAGAGGTTTGTGACATTGTACAGGAGACAGTGATCAAGACCATCCCCAAGAAAAAGAAACACAAAAAGGCAAAATGGTTGTATGAGAAGGCCTTACAAATAGCTGAGAAAAGAGGAAAATCTAAAGGCAAAGGAGAAAAAGAAAGACATACCCATTTGAATGCAGAGTTCCAAAGAATAGCAAGGAGAGGTAAGAAAGCCGTTCTCAGTAATCAATGCAAAGAAATAGAGGAAAACAATAGAATGGAAAAGACTAGAGATCTCTTCAAATAATTAGAGATACCAAGGGAACATTTCATGCAAAGATGGGCACAATAAAGGACAGAAATGCTTCCTAACAGAAGCAGAAGATATTAAGAAGACGTGAGGAACTATACAAAAAAGATCTTCACAACCCAGATAACCATGATATTGTGATCACTTACCTGGAGCCAGACATCTTGGAATGCGAAGTGAAGTGGGCTTTAGGCAGCATCACTATGAACAAAGCTATTGGAGGTGATGGAATTCCAGTCAAGCTATTACAAATCCTAAAAGATGATGCTGTTAAAGTGATGCACTCAATATGCCAGCAAATTTGGAAAACTCAGCAGTGGCCACAGGACTGGAAAAGGTCAGTTTTCATTCCAGTCCCAAAGAAAGGCAATGCCAAAGAATGCTCAAACTACCACACAATTGCACTCATCTCACACGCTGCTGCTGCTGCTGCTAAGTCGTGTCCGACTCTGTGCGACCCCATATATGGTAGTCTCACACGCTAGTAATGCTCAAAATTCTCCAAGCCAGGTTTCAACAGTACGTGAACTGAGAACATCCAGAGGTTCAAGCTGGGTTTATAAAAGGCAGAAGAACCAGAGATCAAATTGCCAACATCCATTGGATCATCAAAAAAGCAAGATAGTTCCAGAAAAACATCTACTTCTGCTTTATTGACTATGTCAAAGCCTTTGACTGTGTGGATCACAACAAACTGGAAAATTCTTCAAGAATTGGGAATACCAGACCACCTAACCTGCTCCCTGAGGAATCTGCTTGCATGTCAAGAAGAAACAATTAGAACTGGACACAGAACCAATCTGGTTCCAAATCGAGAAAGGAGTACGTCAAGGCTAGGTACTGTCACCCTGCTTATTTAACTTATATGCAGAGTACATCATGTGAAATGCTGGGCTGGATGAAGCACAAGCTGGAATCAAGATTGCTGGGAGAAATATCAATAATACCAGATATGCAGATGACACTGCCCTTACGGCAGAAAGTGAAGAAGAACTGAAGAGCCTCTTGATGAACGTGAAAGAGGAGCGTGAAAAAGTTGGCTTAAAACTCAACATTCAGAAAACTAAGATCGTGACATCTGGCCCCATCACTTCATGGCAAATAGATGGAGAAACAACGGAAACAATGAGAAACTTTACTTTTCTGAGCTCCAAAATCACTGCAGACGGTGACTGCAGTCATGAAATTAAAAGACACTTGCTCCTTGAAAGAAAAGCTATAACCAACTTAGCATGTTAAAAAGCAGAGACATTACTTCGCCAACAAAGGTCCATTTAGTCAAACTATGGTATTTCTAGTAGTCATGTATGGATGTGAGACTTGGACTATAAAGAAAGCTTAGCACTAAAGAATTGATGCTTTTGAACTGTGGTGTTGGAGAAGACTCTTCAGAGTCCCTTGAACTTCAAGGAGATCTAACCAGTCCATCCTAAAGGAAATCAGACCTGAATATTCATTGGAAGGACTGATGCTGAAGCTGAAACTCCAATACTCTGGAGACCTGATGTGAAGAGCTGACTCATTTGAAAAAAAAGCCTGATGCTGGGAAAGATTGAAGGCGTGAGGAGAAGGGGACAACAGAGGATGAGATGGTTGGATGGCATCACGGACTCAATGGACATGAGTTTGAGTGAGCTCTGGGAGTTGGTGATAGACAGGGAGGCCTGGCATGCTGTAGTCCATGGGGTCATGAAGAGTCTGACTCAACTGAACTGAACTGAAAGGGTAAAGGGAGGCAGAGATTTATTTGTAGTTTGGGATTAACAGGTACACATTACTATATATAAAATAGATAAACAACAAGAACCTATTGTATGGGATGGGGAATTATATTTGATATCTTATAATAACCTATAATCAGAGATGGCAATGGCACCCCACTCCAGTACTCTTGCCTGGAAAATCCCATGGACGAAGGAGCCTGGTAGGCTACAGTCCATGGGGTTGCGAAGAGTCGGAGGCGACTGAGCGACTTCATTTTCACTTTTCACTTTCTTGCACTGGAGAAGGAAATAGCAACCCACTCTAGTGTTCTTGCCTGGAGAATCCCAGGGACGGGGCAGCCTGGTGGGCTGCCGTCTATGGCGTCGCACAGAGTCGGACACGACTGAACGACTTAGCAGCAGTAGCAGCAATAACCTATATGGAAAAGATCTAAACAAGAATATATATATAACTGATCGCTTTGATGTACTCCTGAAACTAGCACAACACTCTCAATCAACTTTACTTTAAAAAAAGAAAAAAAGTTACAGTCTCTTATAACCTAATTGTGGGAGTGACAGCCCATCATTTATGCTGTAGTCTGCTCACTAGAAGCCAGTCACTACATCCAGAGAACACTCTAAGTGAAGAGCTTGCACAGTGACTACCAGGAGATGGTTATCAATTGACTATCAATTCAGAAGCTGCCGACATTAAACAATGAAGCGCCCTGAGCTCACATGAGATGACTTGTCCTCGGGAAGAAGAAGATTTCCTTCACCATAACTGAGTAGGAGAGGAAGATACGTGTGCAGGTGGGGATGCTGCTGCTGCTGCTGCTGCTGCTGCTAAGCCGCTTCAGTCGTGCCCGACTCCTAGCGACCCATGGACTGCAGCCCACCAGGCTCCTCCATCCGTGGCATTTTCCAGGCAAGAGTACTGGAGTGGGGTGCCATTGCCTTCTCCGACAGGTAGGGATAGATCATTATAACTGGTGTTGACAAGTTGCAGGATTAGGCCCAATAACATTTTTTTTATCTCCATGAAGAATGATGCAGAGTCATCTGCTAAAGGAGAAAACGTGGCCTGGAGGCAAGAGGAAGGGAAGAAAGGACAACCTCAGCAAATAGGGAAAGGACATCTACTAAAGAAGCACAGTAGAACTATCAGGCAATGCCAATTGAAAGTTTAAAATAACTCAAAGTTTAAAAAAAAAGTCAGCTCAATGCAAGAGTTTCTTGATCACCGTTCAGCTGCCATGGTGCTCACTCAGAGAGATGTATGCCAGCTCTAGGGGAGAAAAAAGCTTTCCTCCATGTGAGTGCAGCCAAGAAGTAACAGTGTGAATTATACTCATTGATGTTTCTCTCCTTCTGATCCTTCAAACCTACTCTGCCCAGCAGGTATCTTTCTACTGAGCAGTCCAACAAATTAAATAGCCTGGTGTGTGAGCTTTTGATACAGTGCTCTTGGACCTGTAGTTCATGCTAATTCCCTGGTTTTATTCCTCTCTGCACCCGATATAGCTGCTCGGTGGGCAAAACTCTGGAGAACTTCAAAGGAGATCTGTAACATGGAAAAGACCCAGGGGCTCTGTGTGCACATGGCAGATAAATATTGATGATAACAACCAAAATACTGCTAAATCTTCCATCCTAAAACTGAGCGTTTGAATCTAGCTAAGATCTCTGACGGGAAACATATATCGCTTATGATAAGTGTACCTCTATACACTTTTAGGATGCCCAGAAGTTGACTGGCTAGTTAGTTAGTTGATTGATTGTGTTTGTTGTTGCTCGGTAGCCAAGTTGTGTCTGATTCTTCACGACCCCATGGACTGCATCACCCCAGACCTCCCTGTCCCTTACCATCTGCCAGAGATTGTTCAAACTCATGCCCATTGAGTCAGTGATACCATCCAATCATCTCATCCTCTGTCGTCCCCTTCTCCTCCTGCCTTCAGTCTTTTCCAACACCAGGGTCTTTTCCAATCATTGGGTCTTTTTCTATAACTGGGGTTAAATACATAGAAAAAAACACATAAATGTAGCAAAAGCAGCACCGCTGCCCACCAAATGCACAGTTGTTTTGGTCATCTTGGGTCTGGCCATAATAAAATACCACAGATGGGTGACCTCAGCACCAGACAGCTATTTCTCACAGTTCTAGAAGCTGGAAGTCCATCAGCGTGCCAGCCTGGCTGGGTGCTGCTGAGAGTTATCTTCCTGATTTTCAGATGGCTGCCTTCTTACTGAGTCTTCACACAGCAGGAAAAGAGGCTCTCTGGTGTCTCTTGTGTGTGTGCTGGGCAAAGTCGATATTGTGTCTGATTCCTTGCAGCACCATGGATGGTAGCCCGCCAGGATCCCCTGTCTAAAGAATTTTCCAGGCAAGAATACTGGAGCAGATTGCCATTTCCTATTTCAGGGAATCATCCCGACCCAGGGACCAAACCTGTGTCTCTCGTCTCCTGCATTGGCAGGCAGATTCTTTACCACTATTGCCACCTGGGAAACCCGTGGTGCCTCTTACAAGGGCACTAATTTTATTGGATCAGAAGCCCACCCTGATGACCTCATGTGTGTGTGTGTGTGTGTATGTGCGCATGTGCATGCGTGCACATGCATATGCTAAGTTGCTTCAGTCATGTCCAACTCTTTGTGACCCTACGGACCACAGCCTGCCAAGCTCCTCTGTACAAGAGATTCCCCAGGCAAGAACACTGGAGTGGGTTGCCATGTCCTCTTCCAGCGGATCTTCCCCACCCAGCTATCAAACTCAAGTTTCTTGCACCTCTTGCATTGGCAGGTGGATTTTTTACCGCTAGCACCATCTGGGAAGCCCCTTATGACTTCATTTAACCTTACTTACTTTCTTACTCAAAATGCAGTCACACTTGGGGGTTAGGAATTCAAAATCCAGATTTGAGGGGCACACACATGGCAACCCACTTCAGTATTCTTGTCTGGAAAATTCCCTGGACAGAGGAGCCTGGCGGGCTACAGTCCATGGGGTCTCAAAGAGTCAGACACACCCGAGTGAATGAGCACACAGACTTTCTGGAAACAACAGCATTCCTGCTGAGATGACCGATTCATCTCACCCAGTTTATCTAAGACTTTACTGGTTTTAGCACTGAAAACCCCAGAAGGCACTCAGTCCTGAAATTAATTACCTTAATTACCCTGCAGACCCTTTCGGGAGTGGTCCAGGAGCAGGGCTGTCTCTGTGCAAATACCTAGGACTGCTCTTGTTGTAATATCTGATTCTCAGCCCAACCCAAGCTCTTACTCAACAACTCTGGCCCCTTATGCAGAGCTGACAGGGCTTCTGACAAAGAAATTGTCTCTCAGCTCATCTCTATATTCAGTTCAGGGGTAATCACATTCATCAGAAAAAGACTTTGTTGCATGCTTATCATTTGTATGGGCTTCCCTGAAGTGGCTCAGACGGTAAGTAATCCACTTGCAATGTGGGAAACCTAGGTTCGATCCCTGGGTTGGGAAGATCCCCTGGAGGGGGGCATGGTAACCCACTCCAATATTCTTGCCAGGAGAATCTCCATGGACAGAGGAACCTGATGGTCTACAGTCCACAGGGTCTCAAAGAGTCAGACATGACTGAGCAACTAAGCACAGCACATATGATTTGAAAAGAATAGAACCAGACATGGATGGAGACACAGAAGAGTAAAAAGTATTCTTGTCCTTGAGGAAATTTTTCGTAAATACAACAAAAATTTGTGGGATAAAAAGGTCAAGCAATAATAAAACCAACATAACAGAATAAGCCGTTTTTAAAAAAAATCACAGAAGAAAATAGATTGCAAACATGCCCTTGGAAAATGAGTGACTTTTAGAGTCAGTTCAGGGTTGTTTTGATTTTGTTTTCTACTGAACATAGGTAGCATTTTTGATGACCTGCTACCATTGGTTGAATAAAGCAGAAGAGCAAGATGGGTGTCACTTTAAACAACTTTTCAAGCTTGAAAATCGTGGACACAAGCTTTCCAGCAAGACACAACAGGTCCCAGTCTCATCACTGCTACTCCTATTGGGAAATTTGTCAAAACATCCTTTTCCTCAACTGAAAAAATCAGGATAATCTAACTCCATCTGAGAACTGTGAGAGAATTCCATGTAATGAGGTTCATAATTATTTAACACGTGACCCAGCATATGTCAAGTACGCGATAAATAGCTGCTTTTATAATTCATGTAATTATTACCTTGATGCTGGCATGCGCTATTTCCTCTTCACTCCACACTTAACAATTGCTTTAATCTGGAAAGTCTGATGTAATTCAAATTTCATATTAAGTCACAAATGATGCCTCATGTCCACTAAGAAAAACAGGGGACTCTCGCATGTTTCGGAGAAGGCAATGGCACCCCACTCCAGTACTCTTGCCTGGAAAATCCCATGGATGGAGGACCCTGGTGGGCTACAGTCCATGGGGTCGCAAAGAGTCGGTCGCAAAGAGTCGGAGCTACTTCACTTTCATTCTTCACTTTCATGCATTGGAGAAGGAACTGGCAACCCACTCCAGTGTTCTTGCCTGGAGAATTCCAGGGGCGGGGGAGCCTGGTGGGCTGCTGTCTATGGGGTCGCACAGAGTCGGACACGACTGAAGCGACTTAGCAGCAGCAGCTCGCATGTTTACGTCTGAATGAATTTTCATTCAAAACAACCTTCGTGTTGAAATGGCCAAGGTAAGGTCACATGTAATACAAAAATTACTGTGGCCAGCAATGCATTTAAAATTAATTTACATTTATGAACTCATCTTGCCCCTTCTGCTCTCACATTAGTTATCTACCACTGCATAACAAATTGCTCCCAAAATGTACCAACTGAAAACAACACACATTTATCATCTCACAGCTTCTGTGGGCCAGGATCCAGGCATGGCTTTACTGTGTCCACTCACCTCAGGATTTCTCATGGGCTGAAATCGAGGTAAGCTCTGGGCTATGGTTCAAATGGGATTAAAAAAAAAAAAAAAAAAAAACCGCCTCTACATTCATGGGACTGCTTTTAGCACTTGGTTCTCTGTGGGCAGTTGAATTTAGGATCCCAGATGCTCACTGCTGTTGGCTGTAGGCCAGCCTCAGGTCCCAGTCACATTGACCAGCCCCTCGTGACAGCTTCATCATCGTGGTCACCAAGAAGTCAATGAAGAGAGCCTACTAGAAACATGGAAGTCACAGTCTTTTGTCGCCTAATCCTGGAGGAAGTATTCCCCGACCTTTGCCATAGTCTGTTGGTTGGAAGCTTGTCACTAGGTTAGAACATG
Organism: Cephalophus harveyi; assembly: GCA_006410635.1. Taxonomy (NCBI): domain Eukaryota; kingdom Metazoa; phylum Chordata; class Mammalia; order Artiodactyla; family Bovidae; genus Cephalophus; species Cephalophus harveyi. The sequence continues at coordinate 410,285 of SJYT01081327.1, forward strand.
CTGGAGGGGAGAGAGGAAGACAAAGCCCTGGGCCAGGGGGCAGTGTCACTCAGGGGCCCTGGAGAAGTCAGCCAACCACAGCTGCCTCATAGAGGTCCTCAGTCATGGCTGGATTCCAATAAAGCTGAATAATATCAATAACAATGGATAGCAAATTGATGCAACAACATGCATGAGCCACATCCTTCCTCCTGAGATAGTTGCCCCATTGATTTATAGTGTTCAGCAGAACTAGATCTCTTTGGAGTGAAATTGGGTTATTTGTAGGACATGAATGAACTTAGAGACTGTCAACAGATTAAAGTTAGTCAGAAAGAGAAATATATCATGCATTAAGGAATATATAAGAGTTGACTCATTGGAAAAGACTCTGATGCTGGGAGGGATTGGGGGCAGGAGGAGAAGGGGACGACCGAGGATGAGATGGCTGGATGGCATCACGGACTCGATGGATGTGAGTCTGAGTGACCTCCGGGAGATGGTAATGAACAGGGAGGCCTGGCGTGCTGCGATTCATGGGGTCGCAAAGAGTCGGACACGACTGAGCGACTGAACTGAACTGAAGGAATATATATGGAATCTAGAACAGTACGTTATTGTTCAGTACGTTATTGTTCAGTCACTATGTTCGACTCTGTGACCCCATGGACTGCGGCATGCCAGGTTTCCCTGTCCTTCACTGTCTCCCAGAATTTATTGAAACTCATGTCCACTGAGTTGGTGATGCCATCCCACCATCTTATCCTGTCGTCACCCCCTTCTCCTCCTGCCCTCAGTCTTTCCCAGCATCGAGGTCCTTTCCAATGAGTCATTTCTTCTCATCAGGTGGCCAAAGTATTGGAGTTTCAGCTTCAGCATCAGTCCTTCCAGTGAATATTCAGGGTTGATTTCCTTTAGGACTGACTGGTTGATCTCCTTGCAGTCCAAGGGACTCTCAAGAGTCTTCTCCAGCTCCACAGTTCGAAAGCATCAATTCTTTGACCCTCAGTTTTCCTTGTGATCTAACTTTCACAACTCTACATCACTACTAGTAAAATCATAGCTTTGACTATATGGACTTCTGTCAACAAAGTGATATCTAAGCTTTTTAATGCACTGTCTAGGTTTCTCATAGCTTTTCTTCCAAGGAACAAGGATCTTCTAATTTCATGGCTGCAGTCACTGTCCTCAGTGATTTTGGAGCCAAGACAACAAAATCTGCCCCTGTTTTCATTTTTATCCCCCATCTATTTGCCGGGAAGTGATAGGAGTAGCATTAGTAAGAAATTTAATATTGGGGCTTTCCTGGCAATCCAGTGGTTAAGATTCTATGCTTCTGTTGCAGGGGCTCGATCCCTGGTGAGGTTACTAAGATCCTACGTACCTGCCATATGATGCAGCCAAAAGAAAAGAAAGAAAGTTGAATGCTTTGGGGTTATGACCTCTAGAATAGGGACAGTGGCATCTTTAGGATTTAAGGTTTCTTGACTGAAGTTCACTTCCCCTAGATTGTGCTTAGATGGTTATACCCTGTCTGCCTTGTGACTCCACTTTTATCCAAGCTTACATGTGCTCTGAACCTCCCTGCAGAAAGATGGTGTCACACAGCCAAGGAAAGAATTTTTTCACTTGGTTAGAGGGTCCTAAGAACCATGTTGTCTCTTTTTAAGAATTCTTCATATTGTATGATTCTAACGCCACACCAGCTGATTTCAAAGTGTAACTCTCACTGGGAAATCTTTTTTCCTAAAGTCCAGGTGAACAGGAAACCATGATCCCCAAGCACTCACAGCAGGACTGGCAACTAGCATCTTCAGTGAGCTGAACTTTGGGGCAAGTCTGCATTCTTCTGGGAGCCACACATCAGAAAAATGACAATCAGAACACAGAGACCCTGCAATATGTCCCTTCTACTAATTCTTAGAACATCTCACTGATAAATTGCTCCATTTGGCAATGAAAAGAGGTCAGGATTGCAATCTTCAGACATATAGAGAGAGATAGATAGCCGAAATGTCATGATTTGTGTGGTCACCTGACAAAATGATCCCTTATTTATGAGTTCTCTCTGTAAGAGAAAAATACAAAAGGAGTAGAAATTTTCTTATCCAATTTAACTACAACTATATGATTACTTTTCTTATATGAAAATGAACAATAAAAGCTAATGTAAAGTGGATATTTTAATGAAATTTCCATAATATGTCTCCCCGCCCCGCTCCCCACAAAGTCATCTAAAACTGTGTCTTGTCCTTTTGTTAGGACTGTTCTTGAGCCTGGGGGCAATTACACAGAGTGTATTGGAGTCACCACACAAATCTTCTAATTGCATTCTGGCCCCAAGCCAAGCTTTAAGTCAAGCCTCAGGGAAATCAAATGTAAAAGTCAGCTGCATTAGAGGTAGCAATTCGGGTTGGAGAAGAGATCGCCTTTCGTGATTTATTACAGCCAGTGCTTTCAGTACATTTAAACGATGATCTGGTTTAGTAACATCTTCAAGGGAGCAATGCTGCACAAAATGAGAAACATCTGAACTGGGAGCTAGCAGAAAGGAGAGACTTGATTAGAGCTTGAATTATGTGGAAAGCACGTCATTTTTCTTAGAAACAGATCTTCAAATGCCCCAGAATCTGCCAAGATGAACTACATTTTCAACCCCTAATATCTAATTTGTGACAGAGCTATCAGTTCTGGCCACGTATTTAGTTCCCAAAGTGAAAAGTAATCATTTAGTATCAAAAATAAACATATGATTCAAAATATTAATCTCACACATGCTTACAATCTACGAGAAAGCCACACTTACTCTCAAAGAGAACTCCAAATCTTTCTCTGAACCCAGGAGAATTTTCACTAAGACTTATGACCTTAAGGACCCTCGCTGGTTTTCCTCAATGTATGCCTTTCATGTCTTCTACCTTGGGTGCAGATAGATGAGTGAATTAGTAAATCTTTTCAAAATATTTACAGTCTTTTAACACTCAATTAAGATTTAGAGAAAATATAGGACCTGCAGTTTTATTAAGTGTGAAGTAGTTCGGAAAAAAATATTATTTCTGCAAAACTAAATCTGTCTGTACATGTATTTTGTTTACTAATATATCTGGTAGGAAATAAACAAACAGTACCATGAACTTCAAGTTCATTTCCCACTAGTGTCTTCATTTTTATATTTTATTGCATTCTGCAGTGGTTTTGCAACCAGCTATATCAAGAGTTTCTAGGAGGAATGTAAACAAGGACTTTGCAGTGACTTGAGCTAGAACACATGATATAACTGGGAGCAAAAATCTCTCCTGAGCTACCCCAAGATGAATGGACAAGCTACGCTCCCAAGCTCTGCCAAGTTTCTTCTGGCAAGCACATCAGGAAATAAAGTCTCCCCACCAGAAAGGAACCAGGAACAGATTCATCTACCTTTAGGAAAACATCAACTCCACGCACATAATAAGCTGAATGATATTGTTATCATCTTGTGTATATATGTAATGAGAACACTTTGTGATATTAATCAAGTTTATTTTTTCTGGGATCTGTGGCCTTCCCCTAACTCAGCCTATGATACGGCTTCAAGAAAGGAATAACTCAAAAGTTTACAAGTGTCCAATTCATTTATTTATTCATCCATTATTTTGTTCAGCAAATTTTTATTGAACACCGTCTATAAGCAAGACACTGTCCGAAGTGCTAAAAATAATCTTTCCCTTCGTGTGTGTGTTAGGCACTCAGTTGTGTCTGACTCTTTGTGACCCCATAGACGACAGCCCTCCAGGCTCCTCTGTCCAGGGGATTCTCCAGGCAGTAACACAGCAGCGGGTTGCCATTCCCTTCTCCAGGGGATCTTCCTGACCCAGACCTTCTCTGTCTCCCAGTGAATGCAAACCTATGTTTCTTGCATTCATTGGCAGACAGAGATTCTTTACCATCTGAGCCACCAGGGGAAGTCAATGAAAATGCTGTGAACAATAAAAGCAATTAGTGGGATAAGGAAGGACAGAAGGACAGGGGGCAAGCTCAGCTTTTGAGCTTCAAAAACCTTTTTTTAAATATGTTGTTGTTTAGCTGCTAAGTTGAGTTCAACTCTTTTTCTACCTCACTGACTTTCCAGGATCCTCTGTCAATGGGATTTCCCAGGCAAGAATACTGAAGTGGGTTGTCATTTTCTTCTCCAAGGTATTTTCCCAACCCAGGGATCAAACTCACAGCTCCTAAGTCACTGAGGTGCATGCTAAGTTGTTTCAGTTTTGTCGGACACTTTGCAACCCCATGAACTATAGCTCACCAGACACCTCTGTCCATAGGATTCTCCAGGAAAGAATACCAGAGTGGGTTGCCATTTCCTACTCCAGGGCATCTTCCCAGCCCAGGAATCAAACCCATGTCTCTTATGTCTCCTGCATTGGCAGTTGAATTCTTTACAAATAGCACCACACCGGGGAAGCCCCCTCAAAAGCCTTATTGTGGTTCAGTCACTAAGTCGTGTCTAACTCTTTTTGACCCATGGACTGCAGCACTCCAGGCTTTCCTGGCCTTCACCATCTCCCAGAGTTCACTCAAACTCATGTTCATTGAGTTGATGATGCCATCCAACCATCTCATCCACTATCACCCTTGTTAAATGTTTGGTCCAGGTGTAAAAAATGGACAAGCAATACTCAACCATATGCTGTTTTTTCTATATCCTAAATGAGTTGCAGATTTCTTAGACAAGAAGGAGAAAGGAAGATTCGGAGGAGATACGGAGAACCTGTGGATGCTTGAGACCCCCCTGTCCTGCCTGTCCCCAGAGGACACGTAGGCTTGGGACCTTGACCCCATTCCTGGAAGGGTCCAGATAGGAACTGGGAAGGCACAGGACCTCAGATTTGAGTGACTATTGTTGTCCAGTCACTCAGTCACATCCAACCCATGGACGGCAGCACACCAGGCTTCCCTGTCCGCCGCTATTTCCAAGAGTGAGGGTGGAGCAAAATAGCTTGGTTATGTAGATAGGAGGCAGGGCCAGCAGCCTGCTGGAGGCAGGGCAGGGTTTTTCTGTAGGCCATGCTCCCCAACAAAATCCGTCTAGTCAAGGCTATGGTTTTCCAGTAGTCATGTACGAATGTGAGAGTTGGGCTATAAGGAAAGCTGAGCACTGAAGAATTGATGCTTTTGAACTGTAGTGTTGGAAAAGACTCTTGAGAGTCCTTTGGACTGCAAGGAGATCCAACCAGTCCATCCTAAAGGAAATCAGTCCTGAATATTCATTGGAAGGAGTGATGCTGAAGCTGAAACTCCAACACTTTGGCCACCTGATGTGAAGAGCTGACTCATTTGAAAAGACCCTGACGCTGGGAAAGATTGACGGTGGAAGAAGAAGGGAATGACAGAGGATGAGATGGTTAGATGGCATCACCAACTCAATGGACATCAGTTTGAGTAAACTCCGGGAGTTGGTGATGGACAGGGAGGCCTGGTGTGCTGCAGTCCATGGGGTCACAAAGAGTCGGACACAACTGAGTGACTGAACTGAACTGAACTGATGCTCAGCGGGGATTTGTATTAAGAGCCAGAGCATCCAGAAGAAAGGCAATCTGAATAAACCCATGGCCAAAACACAGGCAGGAATGAGTGTCCCCGAAAGAGGTGGCATGGACTGATGATCGAGACAGCCAGATACTCTCCAATCCCCACAGGGCTGAAATGCATCCTGGAGTTCCTTGGACATGTTGGACCCCATACAAAGTGTGGGAGGTAGAGAGGAGGGTTGCTAAATTAACTTAAAGGTTTTGCTGCCTGGTAGAAGGAAGGCTTGTAATAGGTATTGAATTCCATTATAGAAAAATAAATCAACTTATATTTCCTGCACTGAGGAATCTTGTGGCTTTTGATTTGCACCCTTGTGGTCTTATGTTAACAAACAAAAAAACAGATGGTGAAATCTATTCCCAAGTCCAAGCTCAAAGAATACAAAAATGAGAAAGGAAAAGTGCCAGTGAGCTGGACTAAGAAACTCTGCAGCAGAGCATCTTTTCACAAAACCATCCCCAAGGTTGGAGCCCACACATCAGTTGCCTTCTTGTAGGGAGTTGGGAGTTGGGGGTCACCCCAGTTTTGTAGCTGCAAACAGATTGAATAGCCCTTTTCTAAATTAAGTCAAATTCAACCTACAACTCACCTGAAATGTCGTTCATTTCACCAGGCTTCCCTAAGAATGGATTACTATGATCAGTAAAAATATAGACTGCATTCTATTAAGACCATGACATGTCTGTCATCATACCAACCACTGCACAGAGTCGAGCTTAGGAGGCAGGAGGTAAATAATACGTATGTAACATCATATAACCATTCATGTAATATGTATATCAGATGCTTGTACTCACAACCAGAAAATAGCAATATTAATAAAATACTAAAAATATTAAAATAAGATTTTTAAAGTAATACATTTTCATTATTTTCTTAATGATACATTTTCTTAGAAAGAAAAGGCTAAGATAAAGATCTGAGATCAAGGACAAGGTTTTGTTTCTGAGCCCCAGAGTGTTGAGGAAGCTGTGGTGCGAACTACTTCATTTAGTGCTAACATTCTGTTATGAATGCTTGGCACAGAGAGTGGTTCAGAAAAGTGGGTAACATGAGTTAAAGAATAGGGGCAACGATGATGTAAAGGTCACATTTGAGAAACTAACTGGCAGGATCAAATGTCTGGGAGCGGCCAGCTCTCTCCAAGACACAGGGGTGAGCCTCCGTGAGCCTTCAGCCACACTGTGCCACATTCCGCGTGTGCACACAAGTTCCCCATTCAGTAAGCCGCAAGATTCCCCCCTTCTCCAATTTAAATGGACTGCTGCAGAGCCCCGAGGGCCCTGGGATTCACAAAGCCCCAGACAAGGCTGCGGGTTGACTCACAGTAAAGAATACACACCAGACAGCTACACACACACATATATCCCCTCTTTTCTGGATTTCCTTTCTATTTAGGTCCCCACAGGGCATTGAGTAGAGCTCCCCAGGCTACACAGTAGGTCCTCATTTAATTATCTGTTTTATACGTAGCAGTGTATATGAAAGTGAAAGCGTTAGTCGCTCAATCCTGTCTGACTCTTTGTGACCCCATGGACTGTAGCCTGCCAGGCTCCTCTGTCCATGGGATTCTCCAGGCAAGAATACTGGAGTGGGCTGCCATTTCCTTCTCCAGGGGATCTTCCCAATCCAGGGATTGACCCTGGGTCTCCCACATGTGGGCAGATTCTTTACCATCTGAGTCACCAGAGAAGCCCTGTAGTGTATATGTGTCAATTTAAAAACAAAAAAAGACTATATACCAGCCACAGGAGACTCATAGATTTTCTCTTTCCCATCGTGACAGAAAGAAGGAAGTGAAAACAGTGAAGTCCTCCAGATCCTGAGAGAATTAAATGCTGTGAGAATGCTTACCGATCAACAGCTTGACGAAAGAATAGCAGATCAGCAGCATTCTTTCCTACAAGCAAAATTTCATTAAACATTAACTGTGAAAGAGTATGTCCAATATTTGATTCACATAAAAATCACTGCAATAAGGATGTAACCTGATTCTCAATACCATTTCAAAAGATTTTGGAGGGGGTGGGAAGGGGAAGGGAAGGAGGTCCATCCAAACCTTAATGTGTCAAATGGCAACTACTCACCCCCTGCCATCCTCAACCTCAAAACGTTGGTTCTGCTTTCAGCAAGAAAATTGAGACAGTTTGCCTTCACTAGCTAAACAATACTCCAGTCCTCCATCCCCACCATCATCGTGTTTACTTCCTTCACCACGTTTCTCTCATTTCCTTCCTACCAGAAGCAGACAAAAAAGGCACATTTCTTCCTGGTGGACACACTTGGCCGTCTCATCTCTTCCACGCCCCCTTCTCCAGGGCCACGGTCCATCAATGTTCCCTTCTCTCATCGGTGTCTTCCACCTCTTCATCTTTACTAGCTCTTTTCCATCAGCATCAAAGAATTCAAATCCCCCATTCTGTGGAAAAGAAGAATTCACGAAAACAATTTTAAACATCCCACTACACTAAACCCTAGAAACAATTAGAAGGAAAAGTAAATCTATTATATAACGCCTCCAGCAGCAACTATAAAAGTTGTTAGCATATGGGTAGAACTCCAAACTTTTGATTACATACCACCGTTTATGTTGACATATAGATTTTTTGTTGTTGTTGTGAGCTTAAATGGTTGCAAAGGATAGAATTTCTGGAATCATATTTAAATTGTGATTTTTAAAACAAAACTGTTGATTTAAAGATCAGAGCCATTTGATCTTACCATCATTCATTTTCAAGATACGTGAATAAGCTTTTGTGTAAAAGTCACAAATGATACATTATCCCCTTTCTCTTTGAAATCATAGTTTTTAAAGAAAGTCATTTTATTTATTTAGTTTTTGGCCACACCAATCAGCTTGCAAGGTCTTAGTTCCCCAACTGGGGCTTGAACTGGGCTCCCATCTTCCCCCTGGCAGTGAAAGCACCAAGTCCTAAGCACTGGACCACCAGGGAATTCACTGAAATCATATTTTCATTTCGTTTTCCCACACACTTTACCATAAGATGATATATTTTTCTGTCTGAATGTCTTTTATTGCTCACTCAGTCATAAGTAATCACCCATGAACTGTAGCCCAGCAAGCTCCTCCGTCCATGGGATTCTCCAGGCAAGAATACTGGAGTGGGTTGCCATTTCCTTCTCCAGGGGATCTTCCTGACCCAGGGATCGAACCCAGGTCTCTCACATTTCAGGCAGACGCTTTAACCTCTGCACCACTAGGGAAGCCCCAAACATGTGTAGATAAGTTTAAATTTATGTAGTGTTCATAAATCCCTGTGCTTATATAGGTCTAAGTTAAAATTTGAGGGATGGCTGTTTCAGAAACATGCGCAGAGACAAAGACCCAGGACAGCCAAAAAATAAAATAAATAAATAAATATTTTGTTTTTAACTCATGTCTTTAGTTCATTCATGGGCACACTCCCAGTGTTACTGGGAACACACTTACATGTAACTATTAAGGTTCTGATGTCAAAGGTGTCTGTTACAAATAGAGTACCATTCTTTGAGGCAGGAAAAGCAGGCCAAATGGAAGCATTATTTGAGGTCATTGTCACATTGTTATAATTACAAGGGACAAATGGAAAGATATGACTGTTCACTCACTGTACAGGAAGCAATGAAAACATGGAGAGGCAAGCATTTGGAAGACAACAGTGAAAGATCCCAAATGGTCTCTTCTTCTTCTGGAAACTAGGACAGAAGCCAACATACGTTGCGCCATTGCTTCAATTCAGAAAAGTTTTGTGAAGGATTATAATCTGGGTTAAATTGTCTCTGTTGAAATCTGCAGGTAAATCATGCTGTTTTGTATTTCACAAGTAGATACTATGAGCAGTTGGAAATTAGCAATTTGAGTTCTTTTCCAAACATCTTTTCAGAAATCATTTGGGAGTCTTCTTAAAATTTAGATTACTGGGCTCAACCAGTTATATATACACACAAAGGGCTTCCATGGTTTTTTAGTGGTAAAGAACCAGCTCGCCAATGTAGGAGACACGAGTTTGATCCCTGGATTGGGAAGATCCCCTGAAGAAGGAAATGGCAACACACTCCAGTATTCTTGTCTGGGAAATCCCATGCACAGAAGAGTCTGGTAGGCTACAGTCCCTGGAGTCACAAAAAAATCTGATGGTATAGCAACTGAGCATGCATGAGTATATGTAAATATACATGTATATGTACTATGTACATATATATAGATCCTTGTGCTATACAGTAGGTCCTTGTTGTTTATATATTTTATATAGTAGTGTGTATCTGCTAATCTCAACCTCTAATGTATATATAGACATATATATGAAACACTGTAAATGTTAACATTGTAAATCAACTTTACTCCAATTTAAAAAAAATTAAGCAATTCAGGCTTTGAAGACCAATGACGTAGCAAGTCAGGCTTGCAAAAGAAAATGCAAAACTGCAAGATTTCTAGCTCAGAAGTCCTAAATATTTTTACTGTGCTGCTAAACTTACTTTTATATTGTATGTTCATTGTGCTACTAATATTTTCCTTTTTTCTTAAGAAAGTAGAAAAATGTAAAGGAAGAGATTTTTTTTTTTTCAAGTGTAAATCCCAATATTTTCTTCCCACACCCAAATCAATCATCTGATCTAGGGTGGTCAATGGAGGGGGGAAATTTTTACTTAGAGGTTATCATTTATACATCTTAGCTTCTTTAGGCTTCAATTTATTTCAGTCATTTTTGCAGGTTTCTTAGATGTCTTAGTTGAAAGGAAAGCCTTTCAACTTATTATGAAAAAAATTACTAAAAATTGACTGAAAGCATGGAAGAGCTAAAGGCTTCCCAGGTGGTTCAGGGTTAGAGAACCCGCTTGCCAGTGCAGGAGATGCAGGAAAGGGTAGTGTGATTCCTGGATGGGGAAGATCCCCTGGAGGAGGAAATGGCAACCCACACCAGTATTCTTGCCTGGAAAATCCCATGGACAGAAGAGCCTGGCCAGCTACAGTCCAGGAGTTCTCAGAAAGTTGGACACCACTGAAAAGCTGAGCGTACACGCAGTGACAGAAGGAATCACTGGCAGAAACATGTCTGAAGAAGAAGGCTTTCTCTCCAAAGCCTCAAAAACAATTCTTCTAGGCTAGGGAAGTGAGGGGACACAAAGTAAAGAAAGACTTGGGGATTCTGATGAAAGGGCAAGACACAGAGAGGTCAGGTAGGCAGGAGGAAAGGATGCAAGGGACTTTCTTGACCCCCAGAAGTTTTAAGGGAGCTGGGTGGCCTGCCTTCTGCAATCTGTTCAGCTCAAAAAAAAAAAAAAATGGGGACCACCCCTGAGACCAGCACATTGTTAAAGAAGCTGCTGAATAGAAGCTACTTCAAGATCCCTGGAGCTGAGACAGGTGGGAAACACTGCAGGCTTTTGCAAACACACAGATGCCCTACACAGTCTTCACTTCTCTTCTACAGTGGGCAGGAAATTGCCAGTCAGCTTCTAAAAAACATCAACCAGTACTTCTAACTCTCTCCTTTCTTCCAACTCTGTCCTCACGTCCACCAAAAAAAAAAAAAAAAAGAGCTGAGAAGAGAATGAAATTGTGTACAGTGATCTAACCAGGCTTTGGAAACCATGACACCCAGACTATGTCATAGGTCTATGTCATTGTTCGATAAGTTTAGACAAGAAGAATACTTAGTGACACATAAGCAAGAAAGCTGGAGTTACTGATTGTGATGGTTCATTTTACATGCCATTTTGGAGGGTGTTTTTGGATGAGATCAACATTTAAATGGATGAACTGTGGGTAAAGGATGTTACCCTCCATTGTGTGTGAGTGAGCCTCATCTGACCACCTGAAGGTCAAGTGGAACAAAAGAGTTGCTTTCCCTAGTAAGAGATTTTGCAACTTCTGATTTGCCCTGCATCATCGGCTTTCCTGGGTCTTGAGCCTGCCAGCTGACACTAGAGATTTTGGACTTCCTAGCCTCCACAAGTGCATGAGCTGATTCCTTGAAATAAATCTCTCTGGATATGTAGATAACATATAATATCTATGTATATGTCATTACATGTGTGTGTGTAAGTCGCTCAGTCGTGTCCGACTGTTTGCAACCCCATGGACTGTGGCCTGCCAGGTTTCTCTGTCTATGGGATTCTCCAGGCAAGAATACTGGAGTGAATTGCCATTCCCTTCTTCAGGGGAACTTCCCAACCCAGGGATCGAACCCTGGTCTCCTGCATCACAGGCAGGTTCTTTACCGATTGAGCTACAGGGAAGTCCTAACATTATATATAACATAATATTGTATGGAATATTTACACACATATATAACGTTATTATATTGTTTCTGTTTATCTGAAAGCACTAGTACACTCGCATTTTCTTTTTCTACCTTCCCCATGTGGGCTTAAAAAATGCACAATGTGAGAGTTGTGAGTTCAGTTTTATTGGTGGCAAAATGAGGACTATAGCCTGGGAGACAGCACCCTAGATAACTCTGAGAAACAGCTCCAAAGGGGCCAGGGGGTGAGGAGGGGTGATCAGTATTTATGTGATTTTGGTGATGGGGGAGTATAGGCAATCAAGTACGTGTTTTTTTGCAGAAGATTTCTGCTAGTCACGAAAAGCAATCATCACCAAGAAAGATTTCAGTGCTTTGTGAGGAGATACAAGAATTGGACTCATAAAATCAGCTTCTGAATACATCTAACTATCTGAAAACCTATCCTGCAAGTTGTTTTCTTCTTTTTCCCCAGAGCACAGAGTACCTCATTTCTGCTTTCCACCTTGAATCCTTTCAGGGGTATTGAAAATCAGCAGCTATGTAGCCCTTCATTTAATCCTTGTCAAGGTAGGTAGCAAGTGCCCACAGCAAGTGCCAATTTGTAGTTGACAACCACATCTAAGCTTACAAATTCTACCTTTGAGATATAGTATACACACACACACATACATACACACACACAGGCTTCTCCGACAGTTCAGTTGGTAAAGAATCCTCCTGCCATACAAGAGACCAGGGTTCAGTCCCTGGGTTGGGAAGATCCCCTGGAGAAAGGAAAGGCTACCACTCCAGTGTTCAGTCCTGGAGGACTCCACGGACTGTATAGTCCATGGGCTGACAAAGAGTCAGACATGACTGAGCAACTTCTTCACTTTCATATATATATGCCTGGTCTCTGTTCCCATTTCTAGTACACATTTCCTAAAACACTTGGAATTTCCTGAATGATAGTGTCTTTTGTTATTCATAACAACTACCTACAATCAGACCTAGATTTATGCTAATGAAGTGGCTCTAGGCAGGAACACTACAAGGCTTCCTTCCAGATAAGAGCTGGTCACTGGAGGAACAGGAGATCAGAGGGTTGAACTTTCTCACCACTCCCACCTCTGGGGAAAGAAAGAAAGCTGGAGATTGGGCTTAATCACCAATGGCCAATGATTTAATTAGCCATGTCTCTGGCTCGAAAATCACTGCAGATGGTGACTGCAGCCATAAAATTAAAAGACGCTTACTCCTTGGAAGAAAAGTTATGACCATCCTAGATAGCATATTCAAAAGCAGAGACATTACTTTGCCAACAAAGGTCCATCTAGTCAAGGCTATGGTTTTTCCAGTGGTCATGTATGGATGTGAGAGTTGGACTGTGATGAAGGCTGAGTGCTGAAGAATTGATGCTTTTGTGTGTTGGAGAAGACTCTTGAGAGTCCCTTGGACTGCAAGGAGATCCAACCAGTCCATTCTGAAGGAGATCAGCCCTGGGATTTCTTTGGAAGGAATGATGCTAAAGCTGAAACTCCAGTATTTTGGCCACCTCATTCAAAGAGTTGACTCACTGGAAAAGACTCAGATGCTGGGAGGGACTGGGGGCATAGGAGAAGGGGAGGACCGAGGATGACATGGCTGGATGGCATCCCTGACTCGATGGACATGAGTCTGAGTGAACTCCGGGAGTTGGTGATGGACAGGGAGGCCTGGCGTGCTGCGATTCATGGGGTCTCAAAGAGTCGGACACGACTGAGCGACTGAACTGAACTGAACTGATGCAGTGCAACTTGAATTAACAATCTGAAACAGTGCAGCTAAGGAACCCTCTTTGTTGGTGAATGCGTCCACATTCCAGGAGCATTATGCATCCCAGCTCCAAAGGGACAGAGGCTCCTGCACTTGGAACCCTTCCAGACCTCACCCTATGCAACGCTTCATCTCTCTGTTCATTGTCTCCCTTATAGTAACTGTAATCTCAGATAGAGCTATTTCCTGAGTTCTATGAGTCATTCTAGCAAATTATCAACCCTGAAGGGGGACATCACGGGGACCCTCGAATTTGTACTCAGTTGGGTAGAAGTGCAGGTAGACTGCGGACCCCTTATGAGGCTGATGTCTAAAATAGGGGTAGTCAGGGACTCACTGGTGGTCCAGTGATTAAGACTCTGATCTTCCAGTTCAGGGGGCAAGGGTTCGATCCCTGGTCTGGGAACTAAGATTCCACCAGTTAAGTGGCACAGCCAGATAGAAAAAGAGAGAGAGAGAAACAAATTAAATGGAGGTAGTCAGGAAAGTCTCCTGGAGAAGCAAATGGCTACCCACTCCAGTATTCTTGCCAGGAGAATTCCATGGACAGAGGAATCTGGTAGCTTAAGTCCTTGGGGTCATGAAGAGTCAGACATGATTGAGCCACTAACACACACATGGTCATGCTGAACTAAGCCCTGTGCTGAATCCGGGTGGTTAGTGTCAGAACTGAACTGAATTGTTGGACACCCAGTGGGTTCTGAAGAGTTGGCGATTATTAAGGGGAAAAAAAAGCACAAGTTCATATTTTGATTTCAGCATCACTTTGCATGTCAGCTGTCACCGTCTAAGTCTGATCCACCTTCATCTCTTTCCTGGACTCCCCTGTGTCATAGACTCCTCAGTAGCCTTTTTGCTTCCTCTCTTGGTCCTACAATAATGTAACCCTCAACCAGAAGGGTGGGTTTTTAAAAAACATAAATCACAGGCCATTCCTTGCTTACAACCATCCACTGGCTCCTGGCACCTTATTCTTTCAAGGCCTTTTATGGCCTGGGCCCTGTCTACTTATCTAACCGTATCACACAGCACACCCCGAGCTCATTCAGCCCCTTCCATGCAGGCTTCCTTCCAGCTCTCTGTTATTAAACCCACCAACACTTTTCTAATCTTGGGGCTTTTGTACTTATTTCTTCCTTCACCTGACATGTTCAACCCTCTTCTAAACAGGCCAATCTGAGCAATTATTCAGAATTCATCTCAGAGATGCCTCGCTGGACCATCCAAACAGGGCTAGAGATTCACCATCCCAACAGGCAATTCTAATGCTCTGCATTCCTTATCAGCATCTGACACATTTTCTGTTTATTTATCTGTTTAATGTCTGACTACACCTACTAGGATGTTAGCTCCATGAGAAATGGGATCTTGCCTGTCTCATCCATCACTCCTTCCCCAGAGTCCGAAACAGGATCTGACCCATTTGGCCGATTGATGAATATTTGAAGACAGAGTGGTTGAAGAAAATCGTCACATGGAAGGCGAAAGACCAGCGGCTCCCCAAAGCTGAATTAATTTACCAGAGGACAGCAGAGAATCACGACTACTCTCAGCTAATTCTGTGCTATAGCATCTTACTGGCAAGAAGGACTCATGTTGGGAGTGAAACTATTTCAAGGATTTGCCCCATGAAAAGAGCTGTTTATTAGAGCATCAGCAAATATAAACAACTCCTTATAAAACCGAATAGGAGGGCCAGGACTAAACAAGGTTCTGGCAAGTTTCCTTGCTCAGTACAGGGCTTTTGCTGTCGTTCCCATGAAAACCATTCATTTTGCAAGGCAGTCAGCCTCCTGTCTCCTTGGGCACTAATTGCTCTGCTTGGTTAGGCAATTTAGGAAAATGCACCACTCTCGACATGGCGAAAGGAAGGAAGAGAAGAGATCTGGCTTTTCAAAAGTACAATGTGTTCTGATACAAAGAAAACACAGCCAATCATTCCAAGGGAAGATAATGCGTCAAAACGGATAGGAACGCCCCCTCTGAGACCAGGAAGGGGCTTCAGCCCTCTAGGCTCTGTCTTCACTAGGAAGCCTAGAATCCCACATCTCCAGTGGGAAATGGAGAATTTGGGCATTTCTTCAATCTGGCATTGGAAATGGTTTTTTCTCAAACAGACAGACTCTGTCTGCCATCCACAGGGTCTGCTCACTGTTCACAAACAGAGATACAACTTTGTGCATATTGGAATTTAAAAGTGTGGTTTCCAACAGACTCATGGATTTAGAAAACAAACTTATGGTTACTAAAGGGGAGATGGGGGAGGGGTGTAAATTAGGAGATTGGGATGAGCATATACACAATGTTCTCTATATAAAATAGATAACCAAGGACCTAAGGTTCAGCTCAGGAAATGCTACACAGTACTCTGTAATAACCTACAAGGGGAAACAATCTGAAAAAGAATAGATAAATGTATGTGTCTGGGCTTCCCAGTTGGCACAGTGTGTAAGAATCCGCCTGCAAATGCAAGAGACGCAAAGGATGAAGTTTTGATCCCTGGGTCAGCAAGATCCCCTGGAGTCAGAAATGGCAACCTGCTCTAGCATTCTTGCCTGGAAAATTCCATGAACAGAGGAGCTTGGAGGGCCACAGCCCATGGGGTCACAAAGAGTCAAACATGACTGAGCGGCTGAGCATACATATGTGTAACTAAAATCACTTATCTGTACACCTGAAGCTACTAACACAACACTGTAAATCAAATACACTCCAATGTAAAAAAAAATTTTTTTAAGTGTGCTTTCCATACAAGTGTGCTTTCCATACAAATATGGCCAGCAGCTAATGCCAACAGTTAAGGCTGCATATTTCATTTCTGCCATGAATTAATATCTCACAAGGGACATTTCAAATTTCTAAAGGGAAATCCATGTACAGTGTATAGTTAAATACTTCAAAATGGCTATAGCTTTTATCCAGGAATTCCACAACCAGAAATTCATCCTGAAGGGAAATAATAAGGAATGCAGACAAGGATTTATTCTCAAGAATGTTCAAAACCCTAAACATTATAAATAACTGAAATGTCCATCAATAGGGAAACAGTAAAGAAAAATTATTGAGTGTGCCTATGAAGGAATGTTATATAGTCATTAAAAATTATATTTATGGGAACTTTTAAAAGCACACTTATGCTGTAAAGAATTCCACCATCCTTCCAAGAGGTTTGCAGAAACACTGGTTAATCCCAAAGAATTTCTGGATTTCCTCATATCCTTCCCTTTTGTTTCTTCTTTTTTGAAATCAGAGATGTTGACACGCCTGGTGTTAAAATGGGAGAAGATGGGTGGAGATGAGGGTAATCCTCGTGTAAATCCATCGCCACACACAAAAACAAACTCTCCTGTCCTTGAAAGAGAGGAAGTATGGCCGAATCAGAGTTCTCAGTGTTTCTTCCTGCCATCTGCTGATTCTACACTTTCAAGCTATTTCTTAAGCAGCTGCTAGACAGCTGTTCTAGCCTCCTGAGATAGGTAGAGAGAGAAGGAATGAAAAAAGAATAAAAACTACAGAGACTTCCATATCATCCAGACTCTAAGTACATGCCTATGCAAGTTAAGTCCCTTCAATGGTGTCTGACTCTTTGTGGCCCTAGGGACTGTAGTCTGCCAGGCTTCTCTGTCCATGGGATTCTCCAGGCAAGAATACTGGAGTGCATTGCCATTGCCTCTTCCAAGGGATCTTCCCCACTCAGGGATTGAACCCAAGTCTCTTCCATCTCCTGCATTGGCAGGCAGGTTCTTTACCACTTGTACCATCTGGGAAGCCCAGACTCTAAGTATAGAGTTGTGCTATTTAACATTATAGAAACAATCATGTTAATATCCTCAGATAGAGGCTCACCTGGCTGGGTAAATGCTCACAGCAATCTTCTTGGTAGTTGACAGTCTAGGGCCTACAGGTTCATCAGTTGAAGTTTATTTAAATTACCAGCTTATGAAGAGGAGGTTGGGGAAAGGGTGTCAGTTAGGAGCCACGTGGATGAAGGATTAGGGGGATGCCAGGAAGATAAAGGATTTTGAGACAGAACTAAACTATCTCATCACTCTCCCAAAAGGTCACCAGAAAAACCTGCTGTACTAGCAAAGCTAAATTTACCAGACTTCCTGTAATAAAGGAGAACAATCCTTGACAGGGCTTAGCAGTGTCTCAAAATGGGGAAACATGCATATGGAGTTTCGAGGCCTGGATGATGTTAAGATGGATCTTGCAAGGTGGGAAAATGGTTGAGACTGGCCAGAATTTATAACATAATGTCCTTGGTTGATGGAATGATGAAGAGAGTGTTTTGAAGAGACCCCTGGAGTACAAGCTACCTCAGGGTTCACAGTCTTGCTTCCCCAGGAACCAGTATTCTCTGGAGCGTGTAACTAAGATTTCTGTTCCTGGGTTTTGTTTGGTTTGTTTCATTCTGTTAGATTACTGTTGGTGTTCCATGCAGGCAGGAAAGTATACCTGACCCCAGTTACACAGAGCCAGGCAAATATGTGTGGGCCCAGTTTTGTTTAACACAGAGACAAGAAATGATATTGGTTTCAGTCCTTAAAAGAGGTAAATGTAATTAGTGGCTATGTAATTGACACCCTCTCCTGCTATCTCCTCAGAAATCTTCAGTGAAGTCTACATTGCTTACTAAGGCTTTTCAAAATGCTTCCATTGGCGTCTACAAGGAAACATGGTTCTCTGTTTCCAAGTTCGTGCAGTTATCAGAGACTACCTTTCGAATCCTAGCTTTTGTGGGGAGATAGACTGTGTCTTCTAGCACCATTTCAGTTCAGCTCGGTTCAGTTGCTCAGTCACGTCCAACTCTTTGCGACCCCATGGACTGCAGCACGCAGGCCTCCCTGTCCATCACCAACTCCCAGAGTTTACTCAAACTCACGTCCATTGAGTTGGTGATGACATCCAGCCAACTCATCCTCTGTCATCCCCTTCTCCGCCTGCCTTCAATCTTCCCCAGCATCAGGGTCTTTTCAAATGAGTCAGTTCTTCACATCAGGTGGCCAAAGTATTGGCATTTCAGCTTCAGCATCAGTCCTTCCAATAAGTATTCAGGACTGATTTCCTTTAGGATGGATTGGTTGGGTCTCCTTTCAGGCCAAGGGACTCTCAAGAGTCTTCTCCAACACCACAGTTCAAAAGCATCAATTCTTTGGTGCTCAGCTTTCTTTATAGTCCAACCCTCACATCCATACATGACTACTGGAAAAACCATAGCTTTGACTAGATGGACTTTTATTGGCAAAGTAATGTCTCTGCTTTTTAATATGCTGCCTCAGTTGGTCATAATTTTTCTTCCAAGGAGTAAGCATCT
Source organism: Cephalophus harveyi (assembly GCA_006410635.1). Classification (NCBI taxonomy): domain Eukaryota; kingdom Metazoa; phylum Chordata; class Mammalia; order Artiodactyla; family Bovidae; genus Cephalophus; species Cephalophus harveyi. The sequence goes on from SJYT01081327.1 coordinate 429,194, forward strand.
TTTAATTTCATGGCTACGGTCACCATCTACAGTGATTTTGGAGCCCAAAAAATAAAGTCTCTCACTGTTTCCACTGTTTCCCCATCTATTTCCCATGAAGTAATGGGACCGGATGCTATGATCTTAGTTTTCTGAATGTTGAGCTTTAAGCCAACTTTTTCACTGTCCTCTTTCACTTTCGTCACAAAGCTCTTTAGTTCTTCTTCGCTTTATGCCTTAAGGGTGGTGTCATCTGCATATCTGAGATTATTGATATTTCTCCCGGCAATCTTGATTCCAGCCCACTGTGCTTAATCCAGCCTAGTGTCTCTCATGATGTACTCTACATATAAGTTAAATAAGCAGGGTGACAATATATAGCCTTGACATACTCCTTTCCCTATTTGGAACCAGTCTATTGTTCTATGTCCAGTTCTAACTGTTGCTTCCTGACTTGGACACAGATTTCTCAAGAGGCAAGTCAGGTGGTCTGGTGTTCACATCTCTTTAAGAATTTTCCAGAATTTGTTGTGGTCCACACAGTCAAAGGTTTTGGCTTAGTCAGTATAGCAGAAGCAGATGCTTTTCTGGAACTCTCTTGCTTTTTCGATGATCCAGCAGATGTTGGCAATCTGATCTCTGGTTCCTCTGCCTTTCCTAAATGCAGCTTGAACATTTGGAAGTTCATAGTTCACATATTGTTGAAGCCTGGCTTGGAGAATTTTGAGCATTACTTTATTAGCGTGTGAGATGAGTGCAATTGTGTGGTAGTTTGAGCATTCTTTGGCATCACCTTTCTTTGGGATTGGAATGAAAACTGACCTTTTCCAGTCCTGGAGCCACAGATGATTTTCCAAATTTGCTGGCATATTGTGTGCAGCACTTTCACAGCATCATCACTCAGGATTTGAAATAGCTCAACTGGAATTCCATCACCTCCACTAGCTTTGTTCGTAGTGATGCTTCCTAAGGCCCACTTGACTTCACTTTCCAGGATGTCTGGCTCTAGGTTGATGATCACACCATCATGATTATCTGCATCGTGAAGATCTTTTTTATACAGTTCTTCTGTGTATTCTTGCCACATTCTCTTCTATATCTTCTACTTCTGTTAGGTCATTTCTGTCCTTTATGTCCCCATCTTTGCATGAAATGTTCCCTTTGTATCTCTAATTTTCTTGAAGAGATCTCTAGACTTTCCCATTCTATTGTTTTCCTCTATTTCTTTGTATCGATCACTAAGCCTTTCTTATCTTTCCCTGCTCTTCTTTGGAACTCTGCATTCAAATGGGTATACCTTTCCTTTTCTCCCTTGCCTTTCACTTCTCTTCTATTCACAGAAATTTTTAAGGCCTCCTCAGACAACCATTTTGCCTTTTATCATTTCTTTTCCTTGGGGATGGTCTTGATCCCTGTCTCCTGTGCAATGTCACGAACCTCCGTCCATAGTTCTTCAGGCACTCTGTCTGTCAGATCTAATCCCTTGAATCGATTTGTCACTTCCAGTGTATCAGTTCAGTTCAGTCGCTCAGTCGTGTCCGATTCTTTGCGACCCCATGAATCGCAGCACGCCAGGCCTCCCTGTTCATTACCATCTCTCGGAGTTCACTCAGACTCACATCCATCGAGTCAGTGATGCCATCCAGCGATCTCATCCTCGGTCGTCCCCTTCTCCTCCTGCCCCCAATCCTTCCCAGCATCAGAGTCTTTTCCAATGAGTCAACTCTTCGCATGAGGTGGCCAAAGTACTGGAATTTCAGCTTTAGCATCATTTCTTCCAAAGAAATCCCAGGGTTGATCTCCTTCAGAATGGACTGGTTGGATCTCCTTGCAGTCCAAGGGACTCTCAAGAGTCTTCTCCAACACCACAGTTCAAAAGCATCCATTCTTCGGTGATCAGCCTTCTTCACAGTCCAACTCTCACATCCATACATGACCACAGGAAAAACCATAGCCTTGACTAGACGGACCTTAGTCGGCAAAGTAATGTCTCTGCTTTTGAAAATGATATCTAG
>SJYT01081327.1:442208-480402 GCA_006410635.1 Cephalophus harveyi
GTATATATGTGTAAATATACATATATGTGTGTGTGTATATATGCGTGTGTGTGTGTGTATATATACTTTTGGGGGGGGGGACTTTATTTCAAGAAATTGACTTACATGTTTGAGGACTTTATCTGAACTGCATAGAGCAGGTGGCAAGCTGAAAATTCAGGCAGGATTTCTAGTTTACAGTCTTGAGGCACAATTTCTTCTTCATGCAAGAAACCAGTTTCAGTCTTAAGAGCTTCAATTTATTGGCTGGCTGAGGCCTACTTATATTATCAAGGGTAATCACCTTTACTTAAAGTTAATTGATTGTACATTTTTTAACTGACATATAGTTGATTTACAATATTAAGTTTCAAGTTTGCAATATAGTGATTCATAATATCTAAAAATTATACTTCATTTATAGTTATTATAAAATATTGGTTATATTTCCTATGCTGTATAGTATATCCTTATAACTTATTCTAAACATAGTAGTTTGTACCTCTTAATCCCCTTTCCATTAAAATTTTTAATTTAGTTTAACTTTTATTTTTAAGTAAATTTCATTTTATTTTTAATTCAATTTTTAATTTTAATTTGGATTACAATGATTCTACATTTTTATCAAATAAATAAGGCTAGTTGATTGTGGAGCTTAACCACATGTACAAAATGCTTTCACAATTATATAATTGAGCACTATAGCCCAGGCGAGTTGATACATGAAACTGTCATAGCCTGGCAATCCTCTGGGTCCCCAATGTCTTTATATTTCTAGTATCAGTAGAAACTCTATCAGGTGGGCAAGAATGTTACCAAAACATGAAAGGCATGAGCACACCGGGGCTGGACCCTGGCACAAACGAATGAGTCAAAAAAAAAGCAATACTAGTGTGAGTATCTTGAAGGGTTCTCCAAAGAAACAGACTTCTCGGATGGTGCTAGTGATAAAGAATCCCCTTGGCAATACAGGAGACATAAGAGACTCAGGTTAGATCCCTACATTAGGAAGATCTCCTGGAGAAGGTCATGGCAATCCACTCCAGTATTCTTGTCTGGAAAATTCCATGGGCAGAGGAGCCTGGTGAGCTACAGTCCATGGGGCCAAAAAGAGTTGGGCACAACTGAGCGACTGAACACACACACACACACAAAGAAACTGAACCAGTATATACATATATAAGTATATATGTGTAAATATACATATATGTGTGTGTGTATATATGCGTGTGTGTGTGTGTATATATACTTTTGGGGGGGGGGACTTTATTTCAAGAAATTGACTTACATGTTTGAGGACTTTATCTGAACTGCATAGAGCAGGTGGCAAGCTGAAAATTCAGGCAGGATTTCTAGTTTACAGTCTTGAGGCACAATTTCTTCTTCATGCAAGAAACCAGTTTCAGTCTTAAGAGCTTCAATTTATTGGCTGGCTGAGGCCTACTTATATTATCAAGGGTAATCACCTTTACTTAAAGTTAATTGATTGTACATTTTTTAACTGACATATAGTTGATTTACAATATTAAGTTTCAAGTTTGCAATATAGTGATTCATAATATCTAAAAATTATACTTCATTTATAGTTATTATAAAATATTGGTTATATTTCCTATGCTGTATAGTATATCTTTATAACTTATTCTAAACATAGTAGTTTGTACCTCTTAATCCCCTTTCCATTAAAATTTTTAATTTAGTTTAACTTTTATTTTTAAGTAAATTTCATTTTATTTTTAATTCAATTTTTAATTTTAATTTGGATTTCAATGATTCTACATTTTTATCAAATAAATAAGGCTAGTTGATTGTGGAGTTTAACCACATGTACAAAATGCTTTCACAATTATATAATTGAGTACTATAGCCCAGGCGAGTTGATACATGAAACTAACTGTCATAGCCTGGCAATCCTCTGGGTCCCCAATGTCTTTATATTTCTAGTATCAGTAGAAACTCTATCAGGTGGGCAAGAATGTTACCAAAACATGAAAGGCATGAGCTCCAGTTTTGCAAGAGAAGATCATGTAATGATAGAAACTGATAATCATGGAAAATTGCAAAAATCACACAAGCTATAACCATATAAGCCTTTGAGAGACATCTTGTAGGGCCAAAACCCAACACTAACTGATTGATTTTAGTCATTTATACACTCTTATTGTCAAAACAAGGCATTGTTCGTTTTAAGCAAACTATATCACATTAATGGAAAGCATTAATTCTCTTTTTAGCTGAAAAAAGTCTCAAAATACATAGATTTTAATTTTATCCAGGCTATGCACTAGTTTTCTGTTCTCAGAGAATAAGGTTATTTTTTCACTTGACAGTACTACATAAAAATAATTATGAAGCAAGTTCTTATTCAGCTTCTAGAATATGCTTCCCTAATTGTTTTACCATATAGAAGGGTTATAATTAAGGAAATGAGAAAAAAATGAAGGATAAGGAAGTTGCTAGAAAAATTATAATCACTTTTATTCTATCTGCCATATTTCTTTTACTTCTTAGTTTCACTTCATTTTTATTCCCTCCCTCATATTTTAAGAAACAAATTTACCTTTAGGAAACTAGAACTATCAACCTCAAATCTCCTATTTTGAGCTTTTTGATAATTAATCTTATATGTCAACTTGGCTAGGCTCCAGTGCTGAATTCTTTGATCAAACACGAGTCTAGATGTTTTTAAAGTATTCGAGGATGTGATTAACATCTAAATCAAAAAGCTTTGAGTAAGTAGATTATTCTTTATAATGTGAGGGGCCTAAATCAAAGTGGAAACAGTGACAGATTTTATTTTCTTGGGTTCCAAAATCTCTGCAGATGGTGACTACAGCCACTAAATCAAAGGCTCTTTCTCATTGGGAGAAAAGCTATGACAAACCTAGACAAGGTATTAAAAAGCAGAGACATCATTTTGCTGACAAAGGTTCATATAGTCAAAGCTGTGGCTTTTCTAGCAGTCACATATGTATGCGAGAGCTGTACCATAAAAAAAGTTTAAGGGCCAAAGAATTGATGCTTTTGAATTGTGGTGCTGGAGAAGACTTGATTGTCCCTTGGACATCAAGGAGATCAAGCCAGTCAATTCTAAGTTATTTAGCCCTGAATATTCATTGGAAGGACTGATGCTGAAGCTGGAGCTCCAATACTGTGGCCACTGATGCAAAGAGCTGACTCACTGGAAAAGACTCTGATGCTGAGGAAGTTTGAGGACAGGAGGAGAAGTGGCTGACAGAGGATAAGATGGTTGGATGGCATCACCAGTTCAATGGACATGAGTTTGAGCAAATTCTGGGAGACAGCAGAGGACAGGGAAGCCTGGTGTGCTGCAGTCCATGGGGCTGCAAATAGTCGGACACGACTTAGTGACTCAACAACATTCAATCATTTAGAGGTTTCTTGTAGAAGAAGAAATTCTCCCAAAACTGTAACCTAGAAACTCTGCCTGCTTCTGACCTGCTGTCCTGAGGAGTGTAGACTGAACAGTGAAACATCAGCTCTCACCTGAAGTTCCAGTCTACCAGTCTGGCCTTTAATTCCAGTCAATCGGGCAATAGATAAGTTGATGCTAAATAGATAAATAAATGGGTTTCCCTGGTGGTTACTATCCCTCAGATAGTAACCGCAATGCAGAAGACCCAGGTTCAATCCCTGAGCTAGGAAGATACCCTGTAAAAAGGAATGGCTATCCACGCCAGTACTCTTGACTGGAGAATTCTGGGGACAGAGGAGCCTGGCAGGCTATAGTCCATGGAGTCGAAAAGAATGGGACATGACTGAGTGACTAATAGTTTCATTTTCTTTGCTTTTTCAGAGAAAGATATATGTACTATTGTACTATTCCTCTAAGCTAAGACAAATCTTCCTAAAATTTTTCATAAATATTTTAAACAAGAGGCACAACTTATTATAACAAAAAAGTTTCAGTTCATTTGCTTACCTTTACCATAAACGAAATAATTTATTTCAGGGGGTTGAGGTAACTTAAGTTTTAACATGAAAATTTTGAGATGTATTTCTCTTACTTTATTTTGACTTTCAGGGACTCTCATACCTGTTCAATTCTTAAACAGCAGTTGGCAAGACTGGATAACTCTTCCGCCTTCCAAACACTGCTTTATTGTTGCCCGAGGTTTCTAAGTAATGGATACTGGCCAGTCTAAATAGATGACAGATGTTCAACATGGAACCCTCAAGCTTCTGCCTGGAAGGGATAAGAATTTGCCGTGGCGGAGCTAGGAAACAAAAACAATGTGGTAACTTGGGGTTGTCCACTGTGATTTTTAGCGATCATTCTAGTATTACTGTTTTTGAGTGACTGTGTCTGTGGAGCCATTCAGTCAATCTGCATTTGCTTAATTAATCTGAGAATTGCCATGGTTGAGGGACAGAGGAAAAAGCATAACAGACGTGTAATGATGCGAACATTAGGCTCTTATGAGACTGCTTTATTGATAAGCTTTAGCTGAAATGGGCAAGATTTGCCTTGTTGCTAAGGCAACGTAGGCACAGGAATAAGCCAAGTATACTTCATTCTGGCAAGTGGTCCTTGCAATTTAATAAAAGGAAAAATAAATACAGCTATAGACTTGCATCAGAGAGAAGAAGGAAAAATAAAATACAAAAAGGAAAAAGATAATGTTGGAGAGGTGGGTGTTGGATTTGAACATTGAGGTTAAATATTGTCTTCCCAATTGAAAGCAACTCTGTGAAGAATACAAAAACTACATGTCTGTCTGACACATCGTTTCCCATCCCTGCCCCCACTCTGATCTTATTTCTAACCACCTTCCCTGCTCTCTTCTTCCAGCATCACTGGACTCCTTGGCTTCCCTCCAGCCAGGCTCAACTCTACCTGTGCTATTTTTTCTGCCTGGAAACCTCTCTCCCTAGATATGTACCTGGCTCCGCCTCTCATATCCTACAGGCCCTCTTAGAAAACCCTGCCCTGGCTGCTGCTGCTGCTGCTAAGTCACTTCAGTCGTGTGTGACTCTGTGTGACCCCATAGACGGCAGCCCACCAGGCTCCCCCGTCCCTGGGATTCTCCAGGCAAGAACACTGGAGTGGGTTGCCATTTCCTTCTCCAATGCATGAAAGTGAAAAGTGAAAGGGAAGTCGCTCAGTCGCATCTGACTCTTCGCGACCCCATGGACCACAGCCTACCAGGCTCCTCTGTCCATGGGATTTTCCAGGCAAGAGTACTGGAGTGGGGTGCCATCGCCTGGCTACCACATTTAAAATAGCCTCTCCCTACCCCCACCACTGACCTTATCTATCATTTAACCCTACTTTTTCCTCATAGGACTTATCACCTTGTAATATGAAATATCCATTTATTTCTTTATCTTCAGCTTCCTCCCCTAGACCATAACCTTCTTAGAGCAGATCATGGGTGTCTTGTCCACTGCTCTGCCATCAACATTGCAAAGGGTATTTTGTTTCTTGTACAGTAAATTGCTATTTATTAATAAATGAAGTTGTGCTCCCAGACTTTAAAAATCTAGTTAAGGAGATAAAACTAAGATGTAAAAACAAGTATGCAAAAACCCAAAGACAACTGAAAAGGGATAGAGTATGGGTTGGGCTTCCCAGGTGGTGCCAGTGGTAAAGAACCTGCCTGCCAATGCAGGAGACGCGAGTTTGATCTTTGGGTCGGGAAGATCCCCTGGAGTGGGAAATGGCAATCCACTTGCCTGGAGAATCCCCATGGCCAGAGGAGCCTGGAGGGCTACAGTCCATAGGATCACAAATAGTCTGACCCAACTGAAGCAACTTAGCATGCAGAGTAGGGTTGGGAGGGGGCAGGGAGGAGCATCAGTGGGGACCTGGGGCTTCAGTTACTACCAGAGAAATCTTTCTAAAATAGCACTTGCATTAACCACGCCACATCTCACCAGGTAGTGTCTGCTGTTGGTGCTGAGCAGGGGCTAGAAGACCAGAGGCTGCATTTCAGACTCCTTTGCTATCAGGTTCAGTCAAGGTTCTGCCAACAAGAGGCTGTCTCGTGAGATTAGAGGGTTGAAGACGAGTAGGAACCTTTCTTATTCAGGCCAACACAGTTACAAAGCTCCCTGGCACCTGCGCTACACCTGGGCTAGAGTGAGGTAACAGACCGTCACGGACGCTTGAGAGGCAGGGATTCAGGGCTGCACGTCTGGCTGCATTTCCCTGTAGTTCATTACATCTAAGAACACCACTTCCTTTTCTGTTTCCCCAACCTTTCCAATAGCTATTTTAAACTTTCTTTAATAAATTATTTATATGGCTGCACTGGGTCTTAGTTGCCGCCTATAGGATCTAGTTTCCCAACCAGGGATCGAACCTGAGCCCCCTGCCTTGGGAGCATGGGGCCTTAGCCACTGGACCACCAGCGAATTCCCTCCAATAATGTTGAAACCTAACTCCCTATATTAAATACCTCTCTGCTGGAAATATCTTAAGCAGTTTTTATTTTTCTTGATTTAATCCGATTGGATTACTTCTTATCCTGAAAGTGCTAGCCTTCTTTAATTCATATTCTATTAAACATGCATTTAATTCACATGTATATTATTTAATTCATATTCTAATTGAATTGGAGAAGCCTACATCATAACCATTCTCAAGAAAGCCCTCTCAAATGGCTCCCTCTAGCCATCATTCCTAGAAAGCATATTCAAAAGCAGAGGCATTACTTTGCCAACTAAGGTCCATCTAGTCAAGGCTATGGTTTTTCCAGTAGTCATGTATGGATGTGAGAGTTGGACTGTGAAGAAGGCTGAGTGCCGAAGAATTGATGCTTTTGAACTGTGGTGTTGGAGAAGACTCTTGAAAGTCCCTTGGACTGCAAGGAGATCCAACCAGTCCATTCTGAAGGAGATCAGCCCTGGGATTTCTTTGGAAGCAATGATGCTAAAGCTGAAACTCCAGTACTTTGGCCACCTCATGCGAAGAGTTGACTCATTGGAAAAGACTCTGATGCTGGGAGTGATTGGGGGCAGGAGGAGAAGGGGACGATGGAGGATGAGATGGCTGGATGGCATCACCGACTCGATGGGCTTGAGTCTGAGTGAACTCCGGGAGTTGGTGATGGACAGGGAGGCCTGGCGTGCTGCGATTTATGGGGTCGCAAAGAGTCGGACACGACTGAGCGACTGAACTGGACTGAACTGAGCCATCATTCCTCCGTCCTTCATCTAAACTCCTAAGTTAGGTAAGACACAGTCTGTAGCCCTCGGTTTTGCATTCATTTCCACACATGGTCATATTTTACTCTTTGTGTGCTGGCGTGATTAGTTATTCAGACATGTCTGACTCTTTGTGACCCCATGGACCATAGCCCATCAGGCTCCTCTGTCCATGGAATTCTCCAGGCAAGAACACTGGAGTGGGTAGCCATTCCCCTCTCCAGGAGATCTTCCCAACCCAGAGACTGAACCCACATCTCCTGCATTGCAGGTGAATTTTTTACAGTCTGAGCCACTAGGGAAGCCCATTTCATTCCTTAGTTTTCCTTAAATAAAAATGTTCCTTCTCCAGTTAAATTTTAAATTCCTGAGAAGACAAGACCTTGGGAGTTTCTTCTTTTATTTCTGGTAAGATCTATGACAATGTTGGGCGTGTTGTCAGTGTCTGTTAAATAAACACTCATTAGTTTCACTTGAAAGAGATCAAAGAAAGGGTATTTTTCACACTACCTTCGGTGTGGAAGGGCTATGATTTGATCACAGTCATACGTTAGTGTCCTACTTACCAAACTGTCACACATCACCTTAAACCTTAGTAATTGCAGAGTTCAAGGGCTTGGGAAAAATTCAGCACAGAAGAACTGCTAGGGGACCTTGGTTTTACATGTGAAAACTATTATTTCAGTTCACTAAAGATGAGTCTATTAATAACTGGAGCCTGAAAGCTGTTTTTAGCTAAGCTTTACACCTCTAAAACTTGCCAAAATGTCACAGAATGCCATCCAAATTTCTACAAAAGTAGAAGATAGCTTCCTTCACCTCAACTACCTTGATTAGTAGTCTCAATATTTGCTTATTTTTTTATCCATTATTGTCTACTAGATACAGACTTGTGATGTGATAGCAATACTCACTATCTTACTACCTTCCCCCCACAACTCCACCCCCAAGAGGAAACTGTTGCAAGCATAGCAGTTGATTTGGTGCATTCATGGAAGGAGGCAAGGTCACACTCCTCCTACTCTGCCTTCTTGAACTAGAAACCTTCAGTATCTTATCATGATGCAAGAAATCATTTTCTGGATGCATAGTTAATTCTATTATAGAGTCAACTCTATTCTATAGGGGCTTCCCTGGCGGCTCAGCTGTAGAGAATTCATCTGCAGTGCAGGAGACTGGGCTCAGTCCCTGGACTGAGAAGATCCCCTGGAGAAGGGAAAAGCTACCCACTCGAATTCCATGGCCTGTATAACCCATGGGATCGCAAAGAGGTGGACATGACCAAGTGACTTTCATTCATTGTACTCTATAGATGTGAACAAATAAGAGGAGAAAGCTGATAACAAAGAAAAAAAGCTAAAAAGAAAATGGAACTACACAAGTCAGGTACCTCTGAGAATCTGGGAGTAAACTGTCAAAACTGCCATCTTTGAGCCTCCAAAGAAAAATCAGCTAAATTAAGAAACCAAAGGGTACTTTTCTTTCAGCAGAGCATGAAGGCAAGATGGTGGTGCAGATTTCCAAGAAGAGGAAGTTTGTCACTGATGGCATCTTCAAAGCTGAGCTGAACGAGTTTCTCATGTGAGAGCTGGCTGAAGATGGGTACTCTGGGGTTGAAGTCCAAGTTACATCAACCAGGACAGAAATCATTATCTTGGCCACCAGGATACAGAATGTTCTTGGTGGTTCAGAAGAGATTTGGCTTCTCTAAGGGCAGTGTAGAACTTTATACTGGAAAGGTGGCCAGCATAAAGAGGTCTGTCTATCCTTGCCCAGGCGTTGTGTCTGCGTTACAAACTCCCAGGAGGCCTGCCAGTGCCAGGGCCTGCTCTGGTATGCTGTGGTTCATCACGGAGAGTAGAGTCAAGGGCTGTGAAGTCGTGGTGTCTGGGAAACTCCAAAGACAGAGAGCTAAATCCATGAAGTTTGTGGATGGCCTGGTGGTCCACAGTGGTCCCTGTTAACTGTGATGCTGACACCACCATGTGCCATGTGCTGCTCAGACAGATTGTGCTGGACATCAAGATGAAGATCACGCTGCCTTAGGACTCAACTGATAAGACTGGCCCTTAGAAGTCCCCAGGGCTTCCCAGGTGGTGCTAGTGGTAAAGAACCAGCCTGCCAATGCAGGAGACCTAGGAGACAGAGGTTCAGTCCTTGGACTGGGAAGATCCCCTGGAGGAGGGCATGGCAACCACACCAGTATTCTTGCCTGGAGAATCCCATGGACAGAGGAGACTGGTGGGCTACAGTCCATAGGGTCAGAAACAGTCGCACATGACTGAAGCGACTCAGCATGCACGCATGCAAGAAGCCTCTGCCTGGTTGCATGAACAGTCTGGAACCCAAGGATGAACTACTGCCCACCACCCCCACCTCCGAAGAGAAGGGTGGGAAGCCAGAGCTACCTGCCATGCCCCAGCCAGCACTCACAGCATAATGGGGTCTCCTTGGCCACTAGATTTGGAGTCTGGATGTTGATCTATAAAGACCTTTAATAAAATCTTTTTTAAAAAAACAACCAGAGGGTAGGTCTAGAAATTTAGAAAAGCAAACAATTCTACTTCAGTTTTAGGAGAGAGAAAGAAGCTTATATTAGAAAGAATTGATGTCTTATTCAGTGAGCAGAGAAAAAGTCAATATCTTCATGTTACTAATAAAGCCGTGAATAAGCTACTAATCTGGAACAGGGGAAGTATCCAGCTGAGGAACTGAGAAGTAAAGATTTTATTTTTAGATTCCAGAGAATATTAGGATGGGGGTTTTAGATGAGGTGTTTATGCTTTATTTCCTTGATTAGGGCACTACCATGCTGCTTTTTAAACCCTGATGCATGCCTGTGGCTCTAACTTGGACCACATTAGATGGTCCTTATTGTGATAAATTACATTATTCAGGGTTGTTAACTCCTAACAACAGCAAATTGGCTATTTAAGCAGAAAAGGAATTTAGTCCAGTATAATACATAGCTCTCAGAATCTTCAGATGAGTCAAAGAATAGGTTTATAGGTTAGTTAAGTGACCAGACACAAAACCCGAGTTATACCATCTATGACCTAGAGGCTGCTGCTGCTACTGCTGCTGCTGCTAAGTCACTTCAGTCGTGTCCAACTCTGTGTGATCCCATAGACGGCAGCCCACCAGGGTCCCCCGTCCTGGGATTCTCCAGGCAAGAACACTGGAGTGGGTTGCCATTTCCTTCTCCAATGCATGTAAGTGAGAAGTGAAAGTGAAGTCGCTCAGTCATCTCTGACTCTTAGCGACCTCATGGACTGCAGCCCACCAGGCTCCTCCGCCCATGGGATTTTCCAGGCAAGAGTACTGGAGTGGGGTGCCATTGCCTTCTCCTGACCTAGAGGCTACTGACATTATCCCAAAACAAGGACCCAGCATAGCAGGTCACTCCCCAGAGACTAGCTATACTTTCCATCTATTCTCTTCCAATTATCAGCTTCCCAACCAAGTCAGGATGAAAACCACATGCAAGACCTCCGTTTCTTTGGGGGATTCACTGTAAATCCAACTTCAGCACAAGTGCACCTCATTTGTATCTCCTTGGTCACACGGGTGCCTCTGTGCTAAGGTGATTCAGTCATGTCCGAGTCCCATGTGACCGCATGGCCTTTAGCCCACCAGGCTCCTTTGCCCATACGATTTCCCAGGCAAGAATACTGGCATGGGGAGCCATTACCTCCTCCAGGGGATCTTCCCATGCCTCTCCTCAGTTTGGTACCAGGCTTTTCCAGGTGACTCTGTTGGTAAAGAACCCACCTGCCAATGCAGGAGATGTGGGTTCGATCCCTGGGTCAAGAAGATCCCCTGGAGAAGGAAATGACAACCCACTCCAGTATTCTTGCCTGGAGAATCTCATGGACAGAGGAGCCTGGCAGGCTACGGCCCATGGGATCGCAAAGAGTTGGACACAACTGAAGCAACTTAGCATGCACGTGAACTGACAAAGAAAGCAGAGAGAGAAAGCTCCTACATAAAGGTCCAGATTGTGAACTTAAAGGTGACATGGCCCACAGAATGATGGTCCCCAAGGACATCCATTTTCTAATCCCCAGAACCCAGGAATGTGCTACCTTCCAGGGTAAAAGAGACTTTGAAGATGTGATTAAGGATCTCATGATGAGAAAATCATCCTGGATTACTCGGGTGGGCCTTAGTTCTTCCTGGTGGCTCAGACAGTAAAGAGTCTGCCTGCAGTACAGGAAACCCAGGTTAGACCCCTGGGTCAGGAAGATCCCCTGGAGAAGGTAATGGCAACCCACTCCACTATTCTTGCCTGGGGAATCCCATGCACAGATTGATGGGCTCCAGTCCATGGGGTCACAGAGTCAGACACGACCGAGCAACAAGCACTGTCTAATCCCAAGCATCTTTATGGGATGAAAACAGGAGATTCAGAGGAACAGACGAGAAGATGTGGTGATGGAAGCAGTGAACACAGAGAGAGCTGGCGATTCTGTGCTGGCCTTGATAACGGAGCATGGAGCATCAACTGAAGGAGTACAGGCAGGCTCTCGAAGCTGGAAAAGGCAAGGAAACAGACTCTAAAGACTAGAAGGAGCGCAGGCCTGTGGTGCCTTAGCTTTAACTCAGAGACACTGATCTTGGACTGCCAATCTCCAAAACTGTAAGACAACCAATTTGTGTTTTTTAAATCACTGTGGTTTAGTCACTAAGTCATGTCTGACTCTTGTGAAATCACTGTTTGTAGTAATTTTTAAATAACAGCAGCAGAAAACTAATATAGGCAGTGAATTCTCCAGACATTATGAGGATGCTCAAGATGTAGGAGGCAGTTGACAACTGCCCAACAGTTGAAAGTTTTACATTTTCAACTTATATTTTCATCTTTTACGCAAACTCCAGTACTGACATACCGCTGTTCTTACAACAGGGCTACTAACGGTATTTGTCAAGTGAAATGATGAATTGTCCACTTGGCTTCTATCAATTCACCAAGTATCTTGAGCTATTTCCTACATATATGTTCAATTATCCTAGGGTGATTTGCAGTTGTGAGAGTGTAAGAGTCTTGTTTCTACTGCTTTTCAAGCATTCAAGACCAAAACACAGAGTCTAAGCCTTTAGTTTCTCCCCCAAAACAGCAATAGGGACAAAATAGCAGGTAGTTTTTTTTCCTGTTTTTCATCAGAAAATAATGACTTTCTGTCCTTCTTAAAAAAATGGCTTTAATCTGCTATAATGTCAGCCTCCTCACTGTCATAGTAACAACAGCAAAATCTGTTTTAACTGCTTGCCTAGTGCTTTGTTTTCCATGAAAAACTAAAACATTGTAACGTTATAAAAGATACTTTTCCTGTTTCTTAGGAAGAAAGACTTGTGTGTTCTTCACCTCAGGATACATAGAGTACACTGTGCTATCAGAACAAAGTGAAGGTTCCGTTTGCAAATTTAATAGATAAGGGCGTCTCTAATGTAAATATAAATTCTATTCTGAGAGTTCATCCATCCGCCAGCCATTGGGGTTCATTTCAACACAGCAACAGTACCATTGTTCAGTTAGGTTTAGTTCAATCGCTCAGTCATGTCCAACTCTGTGACCCCATGAATCGCAGCACACCAGGCCTCTTTCCATCACCAACTCCCAGAGATCACCGAAAACTCTCGTGCATCGAGTCCGTGATGCCATCCAGCCATCTCATCCTCTGTCGTCTCCTTCTCCTGCTGCCCCCAATCCCTCCCAGCATCAGAGTCTTTTCCAATGAGTCAGCTCTTCACATGAGGTGGCCAAAGTATTGGAGTTTCAGCCTAAGCATCAGTCCTTCCAATGAACACCCAGGACTGGTCTCCTTTGGGACGGATTAGTTGGATTTCCTTGCAGTCCAAGGGACTCTCAAGAGTCTTCTCCAACACCATAGTTCCAAAGCATCAATTCTTCAGCGCTCAGCCTTCTTCACAGTCCAACTCTCACATCCATACATGACCACTGGGAAAACCATAGCCTTGACTAGATGGACCTTTGTTGGCAAAGTGATATCTCTGCTTTTGAATATGCTATCTAGGTTGGTCATAACTTTCCTTCCAAGGAGTAAGTGTCTTCTAATTTCATGGCTGCAGTCACCATCTGCAGCGATTTTGGAGCCCAGAAAAATAAAGCCAGCCACTGTCTCCACTGTTTCCCCATCTATTTCCCATGAAGTGATGGGACCAGATGCCATGATCTTCGTTTTCTGAATGTTGAGCTTTAAGTCAACTTTTTCACTCTCCTCTTTCACTTTCATCAAGAGGCTTTTTAGTTCCTCTTCACTTTCTGCCATAAGGATGATGACATCTGCATACCATTGTTAACATACAACAATTATTGCAATCTCCCTGTAACAACATAAAGTTTTATCTTTGTAGAAGTTGTTACATGAATTCCATCTCAGTGAGGGATCTGGTTTGTCCAGAACATAATTTGAAGAGGGCATGGTAACCTGTGCCCTGAAGAAAGGAACAGTTTTGTGTGATAAAGGAGGCTGAACGGAATGAAGACAGGCTCAGGGCTGCCTGAGGAAAAGATTCTCTGAATGAAGAGATGAGAGTGACTCAGGAAAGGACAAACATGTTCTGGGGACACAATGTTCAAGGTTTCATCTAGTTCACTAATGCCATTAGTGTGGGTAGGTTATTTGGAGGCTGGGGACGGGATGAAGTGAGCAGGTGTGCATTATGAGTGACATCTAGCCTGATCAAGGGCAAAAACAGATCACATGTGGAAACCCCAGGGTTACTTTTTTTTTTTTTTTATGTAGATCATTTTTAAAGTCTTTATTGAATTTGTTACAATATTATCTATGTTTTATGTTTTGGTTTGGGGGCCATGTGGCATGTGGGATCTTAGTTCCCCAACGAGGGATTGAACCTACACCCCCTGCAGTGGAAGGCGAAGTCTTAAAATCGCTGGACCACCAGGGAAGTTCCTGTACTCTTTTATAACCAGATTCACTAAGAACAAATGAGAGTCTCCGCTCATGGCCCCAAGTCCCACCTTAAGGTTGCTACTCTTCCTTGAGACCTGAACTCTCAGCCATAAAGCAGTTGGTCAATCTCAAATTATTCATTCATTTCCATAGTCTCAAGGAAAGACTCTCATTTGGCAGTAGGAGATGGAGAAGGTAGGGGTGGAATAAACCTAAATTAGAGACATGCTACTGGAAAAGATTCTCAAAGATTACACATACACACGCACGTGACATCTTTTCAATGTACAATACTGAATGTTCTGTCCTGGAGGACAACTTCATAAAACATAACCCCAGAGAATATACTGCTAATGGTGGCCCTGAAATTTGTGCAAAGAGGTCACCTGGACATGAAGAGAAATTTATTTTTACTCAAGGAAATGTGAGTCACATCATAGGTGAAAGTGATAAGGAAACAAAAACTCAAAAATTGTTGCATCCTCATTCCTGAGTCAGGAATATCCTACAGGGCTCCCTGAAGACTGGGCTGTGTCTTGAACCACAGATGTTCTCGTGGCCCCATCCTGAATCTAGCACAATCCTGCTGCTGCTGCTGCTGCTGTGCTAAGTCGCTTCAGTCGTGTCCGACTCTGTGTGACCCCACAGACGGCAGCCCACCAGGCTCCCCGATCCCTGGGATTCTCCAGGCAAGAACACTGGAGTGGGTTGCCATTTCCTTCTCCACTAGCACAACTCAATCATCAACAAATTCTTTTAACTTTATCTTCCCACCTTATCCCAAATGCATCTACTGCCTTTTACCTCCACTACTACCACCAAATTCAAATCACTATCACCACCAAATTCAAGTCATTATCATTTGACCCCTTGACTGAGGACTTCCAAAACCTTTGGCTCATAGTGACATAGAAAAAAATATCTTTTTGAGCACATACAGTCATCATCAGGTATGGTTTCTTTTTTTTTTTAATGTGGACCAGTTTTAAGGTCTTAATTGAATTTGTTGCAATATTGCTTTTGTTTTATGGTTTCATTTTTTGGCTACAAGGCATGTGGGATCTTAGCTGCCTGACCAGGAATCGAACCTGCACCCCCTGCGTTAGAAATCAAAGTCTTAACCACTGGAAAATCCAGAAAAATCCTTGTATGTTGATTTCTTTATGAATAACATATCTACAATGGTAGATACACATATTACAGTATAGAAATATATAATATAGAAACATAAAGTTTAAAGGCAGAAATTTAAATCATACATAGATGTATATGCATATATAGACATACATATGTATGTCTATATATAAACATACATATTTTCTTTTCTCCAGCGCCCCCTCCCTCACTCTCCAGGCTCAGCGTTCTCTACAACTGGAGCCACTGGCCTAGTCTACTATGCTGCTGCTGCTAAGTCTCTTCAGTTGCTTCCGACTCTGTGCGACCCCATAGACAGAAGCCCACCTGGCTCCTCTGTCCCTGCGACTCTCCAGGCAAGAATACTGGCGTGGGTTGCCATTTCCTTCTTCAGTGCATGCGTGCATGCTAAGTCACTTCAGTCGTGTCTAACTCTCTGCTACCTTATGGACAGCAGCCTGCCAGGCTCCTCTGTCCACAGGATTCTCTAGGCAAGAATAATAGAGTGGGTTGTCATTTCCTTCTCCTAGTCTACCATAATTGCCTCTTAATTGATCTCCCTACTTCCTCTCTTGTTTCCTTTCATTCATTTGCCGCAGAAAACTTACATTAGGTCATGACATTCTTCCGATTACAGCTCTTCAATAACCAATCTATGGGGCCGCACAGAGTCAGACACGACTGAAACGACTTAGCAGCAGCATGATATGGGGTGGGAGGTGGGAGGGGGATTCAGGACTGGGAGCTCGTATACACCCATGATGGATTCATGTCAATGTATGGCAAAACCAATGCGGTATTGTAAAGTAAAATAAAGTAAAAATAAAATTTAAAAAAAAATTAAAAGTAAAAAAAAAAAATCTAAACTTCTTCTGACCTACAGTTGTCCATGATGGAGACCCTGTCCACTTCTGCAAACCCCTCTGCCTGAACTTCTTCACATGGACTTTTTTTCTCTTCCTCCAACATGCCAAGCCCATCCAACTGTGGGAGTTCTGAAGCAGTTCTTCTCTCAACCTTGAATGCTCGTCCCTAGGTCATCACCAGCTTAACTCCTTCTGATCCCATGGGCCTCACATAAATGGCTCCTAAATGAGACACGTAAACTCCTCCAGCTAGGGTACTGGCTCCATCACTGTCTAGCCCACCACACTGGGGGGATTTTCAGCCTGGCCTTTGCCTGCTATCTGATGTTGTTGACACACATATGTTTATACATGTATGTGTGCTCACTGTCCATTTGCTTGCTATCAAATCAGAGTAGAGAACTTACCTATTGCCTTGACTGCAGTGAGCCTTCAATAAACTGGCTGAATGAATGAATTAATGGAGTACTTCATTAACAGAAATTTGATGAATTATTTATATGAAATCAGTTGAATCAAGCAGAGTAGTTTTATTAAACCTATTTTTTTCTGAATTCTTTCTTGCCAGCCACCTCTGTCGAGGAGGGGGTGGGGGGAAGTAGGTGGTTTTATAGAAATAGCTGGACAAGGGCTCAGGTTTCTTTGAAACACCTACAATCAAAGGAGTGTGAGTCTAACAAGAGAATCACAGATTTCCAAAAATAAACATCCCTTTGAAAACAGGCAACCTGCCATGCCTTGTAACGGGAGCTCTAAAACCCCATTACTGAGCCCTTTCTAGGAAACCTCAGTGATGGGAGTACTATTCAATAGTCTCTAATTGGCTGTGCTCTTAGAGGACCTTAAATAAATAACAGGCCTTATCTGATCTGAACTGTTGCCAAAGGTTGTCATTTGAAGGAGATAATGCGCTAGTGATACCACACTGGGAAAAGAATATTGAACTATTCTCTACTCCTCAATGAGACATTTGAGGGAAAAATGTTAACTCACATGTGCCTATTGAAAAGAATTCAGTTTTAAAAAAAAAAAAAAAAACTAGGCTCATTGGAATGTTAATATTCAGACAGATTGTTAAAATAAATCATCAAAGACATAAATATTCTGAGAGGGTCCAATGTCTGACCCTACGTTATTATGTTGCAGACAGAATTCCCATTCAAAATCATCAATTTGTTTGCGGTGTGAAGCACAATGAAAATTCATGATGCTCAGCTCTAAGCAAACTGCTGTATTAGGCAGAGTTAGAAATCCAAGTCCCTAACCTAATTCTCTCTCTCTCTCTCACACACACACACACATGCTTACACGTGCACATGCCTCATTCAATTTTTAAAAATCCAGGAGGGTATTGGAAAGGATTTATTAACATTTAGTACAAGGTATCAGTATCCTCATCAGTATCCTAACTCTTTCAGAAATATTTATAGCTGCCTCTTTTTTATTTTGGCTTATTTTTATAAGTGTATTCATTCATTTGTGACTGTGCTGGGTCTCCATTGCCTCGCTCTGGCTTCCTCTAGTTGTGGCTAGCGGGGGCTACTCTCCAGTTGCTGAGCACGGGCTCTAGGGCACCCAGGCTTCAGCAGCTGCGGCCCTCGAGCTCTAGAGCATGGACTCAGTAGCTGTGGCACATGGGCTTCGTGGCTCCATGGCCTTTGTCATCTTCTCAGACCAGGGATAGAATCCGTGTCCCCTGCATTGGCAGGCTGATTCTTTACCACTGAGCCACCAGGGAAGACCTGTAAATTGCTTTTTTTTTTTAATTTTTGGGCCATGTGATGTGGCGTGTAGAATCCCAGTTCCCCAACCAGCGATCAAACCTGCACTCTCTGCAAGGGTCTTAACCCCTGGAACACCAGGGAAGTCCTGTCTCTTTCTTAAGCCATAGAAATCAAAATTTTGTCTCTCTGACAAAGACATTTTGATATTGAACACAAAGTTGAAGGTGTCGTTTTGCACTGAGCACCCTAGCTCTTTCTGAAATCATGGCAGTTGAGTAGCCAGTAGTGGTTCTAAGTGTGTCGTTTTGGAAAAACAGCTCTACTCATCCAGGAGAGAGTTCGGCCCCATCAGCGGGTTGGATGGAATCATTAACAGAAACACAAAAAAACTCGGGAAACTCCACCTGTCATCTGGAAACACAAACACACCCACACCCTCATCCACCTTCTTTTGAAAACGAACAGCTCAGATCATGCTGCTGAATTCAGTATCAATTTCTTAATTATTCATCCTGACTGTGCCTCCGTGAAAACAAAGACATTTTTATCCCCCTTGCTTTCTCACATTTTCTTTCCAAAGAAAGATCCTGTCAGAAACTATTATGACTTGTTAGAAATCTAGGGCTTCCAGCAAACTACAAACTACTCAGAACACAGTCTGGAAAGGGCTTCTTTATGAATGTAACTGGCATCTTAAAAAGACAACCTGGACAGAATCAGGTAGACCCAGCTGAACAGAGGGAGAGGAAAAGAACGGAATCTTGGAATATACTAGAAATGAGAGTCTCAGGCAGCCTACAGGCTCACCCCCACTCTCACGGGCCCTTTCTCTGATATGCAGAACTCCTTGCAGGCAGGGTCTTCTCCTTGGGATGGGTTCAAGTCTACACAGGAGTTTCTTAACCTTCCTTCTCCCTGCCTCCCTATCACCCCCATATAACTGGGTATCTGCTTCGTAGTTTTATCTTTGTAATTCCCACAGCCACCCCAGTGACCTCCGTGATGTCGACATCTGATGAGGGTTGGACAGAGTAAAGGATGGATGCTGACTGCCTAATCCAGGGATCAGACTGATCCAATCAAACCCCTTCCTTTAAATTTTAGAATTTGAAACCGCTCGGTCGTGTACGCCTCTGCTGCCCCATGGACTGTAGCCTGCCAGGTACCTCTGTCCATGGGAAGAATACTGGAGTGGGTTGCCATTTCCTTCTCCAAAGGATCTTCCTGACCCAGGGATCGAACCTGGGTCTCCCACTCTGCAGGCAGACTCTTTAACGTCTGAGCCACCAGGGAAACCTATCTCCTACACAGTGCAGCTTCAATACACAGACCCTGAGCTGCCAGATCTTTGGTGCTTGGCATGAGAAAGAAGCCAGTGTGAGTGAGTGGGCCAATAGAGGGAGTCAGTGGGAAAGGGTGGGGGGAGTCCTGCTGGGATTTGCATCTTGCATCCTGCTGTGTCCACACCATTCTCCTTCCTGTGGCTACATGGGTCTTTCAGGGAATCCCCCGTTTTGCCTAAGCTATAGCTGAGCTCATTTTCTATATTCTCCATGAGAAGGGTTCTAAGGGTCCTGGTGTGTGTTCTGTTTTCTCAGATATACAATGAAGGTCGTAGAGCTTATGTCTTCTTGTTTCAGAAGCATCTGTGGTATACAGTATGGCATTTGGTACACAAAAGGCATTCAGTCAGCAGACTAGTGCTTTCCAGAAAATGTGCCGTGTCTCTCAGCGCCGTGTTGGAGCAGGACAGATGATGGAGGAAACAGCTAGACAGGCAAGGAGCTGGGAGAGCACTGCACAAAACTGGGGTGAGAGCCCCTACAGTGGCCAGCCTCCGTGGAGACCCCCAGGGACCCCTGCCTCTGACATTCGTATCTTGCATAGTTCCCTCCTGGCTTGTGCCACGGATGGTCCATGTGACAGAAAGTTCGCAGCAGAGTGAAGCGATGACCCTTCTGACATCTCATTATAAAAGCCAAAACTGCTCTGTGTTAGTCGGTCAGTCATGTCCGACTTGTTGCGACCCCAGGGACCATTTTAGCCCTCCAGACTCCTCTGTCCAGGGGAATCTCAAGGCAAGAATACTGGAGTGGGTTAGCCATTCCCTCCTCCAGGGGATCTTCCCGACCCAGGGATGGACTCAGGTCTCCTGCATTGCAGGCAGATTCTTTAGAGTCTGAGCCTCCAGGGAAGCCCCCTGTAAAAAGCAGCTTTCATCATAAGCACTCCCTGGCTCTCTGGCCAGCTTTCTGGAGTATCACTGGCTCTGCAGAACGCTAGTGGGAACCTGGGGCTTGCTGCCATCCCATCAGGGGACTTAGACGTGGATCCTTTGGCCCTGGTCAAGTTCTGAGATGACTGTGCCCCTGACCAATACAGGGGCTGCCACCCTGGAAGCCTTCCTAAGCCAGAACCCTTGAGTTAAGCCTCTGCCAGATTTCTGACCCTCAGAAGCTGGGAAATTATAAATGACTTTTGTTGTAAGCAGCTAAGTTTAGGAGAGTGTGTGTGTGTGTGTGTGTGTGTGTGAGTGTGCTTAGTTGCTCAGTTTCATTATTCATGACAAATGCTTCTTTGTAACCCCATGGACTGTAGCCCACTAGGTCCCTCTGTCCCTGGAATTCTCCGGGCAAGAATACTGGAGTGGGTTGCCATTTCCTGCTCCAGGGGATCTTCTCGACCCAGGGATTGAACCTGAGTCTCCTGTGAGTTTCCCGCATTGGCTAGCAGATTCTTTACCACTGTGTCACCTAATACAGCTTCCATGATCCCATGAGTGAGGCAAGGGTCCAGGGAAATCCAACATGATGATGCAGGCCTAGGGATTCCATGGCCTCGGTTGTCAGGGTTGACAACGAGAGCCAGAGAGGAAAAGACACACAAAACAAGAATGAAAAGAACAATGAAAAGATAGGAGCCACAGGTTTTGGCAACGAGTGGAAATGGAAAATCCCAATGCCATTTTTGCTATGAGCCAAACAAGGTATTTGGAGTCAGGAGATCAATACCAAAGTGAGAGAAGACCTCCGAGGTTTCAGGGGCTCAGACTGGCAAGTATCTAAAACCCTGAAGGGCATGAGCAACCAGAACGCAGGCGAATGGGCCCCCCTAGCATTGGAATGGTTTGCTCTGCTGCTGCTGCTGCTAAGTCGCTTCAGTCGTGTCCGACTTTGTGCAACCCCATAGACGGCAGCCCACCAGGCTCCCCCGTCCCTGGGATTCTCCAGCTAAGAACACTGGAGTGGGTTGCCATTTCCTTCTCCAGTGCATGAAAGTGAAAAGTGAAAGTGAAGTCGCTTAGTCGTGTCCGACTCTTCGCAACCCCCTGGACTGCAGCCTACCAGGCTCCTCCGTCCATGGGATTTTCCAGGCAAGAGTACTGGAGTGGGGTGCCATCACCTTCTCCTATGGTTTGCTCTAGTCCCCGTTAAACTCTAATTGCCATTAAACTTTGTATTGAGTTTGTGTGTCTACCAAACATTAAAACAAAAAGTTACACCTTATGATCAGTGGGTCATTTACTGCTAAGGCAAGGGCTAGAGACCTTCAAGGCTTGTCTTTAACATGTTTTCAATAATTGACATTTTCTACCTCTTGTATTTGACACCCTCCAAGACCCACCAACTTGGCACCTCCTCAGCAGAGACTTCGCCCCCATATGTCCTCATCATGCTCCCTCTTATGTTTTCTGGTCCTGAGTCTCCTGTCCTCTCTCTCTTTCTTTTTCCTTTTTTTTATTCTTTTTTGGCCATGTGGCCTTGGAGCCGTGTGCAGACCTGGCATGCCTGGGTGTGTATCTGCTTCTGCAGCCATGAGTGTCTTGTACAGGAGCCTGCTTTTGTAGATAGCTCTGTGGTTTCAGAGGGCTTCCCATGTGGCACCAGTGGGTTGCCATTTCCTTCTCCAGAGGATCTTACCAACCCAGGGATCAAACCTGGGTCTTCTACATTACTGACTTAGATACAAGGAAAGCCTACTTTTATCCTAGACCCTCTTGATTATGGTCACTTAAAAAAAAATTCTTAAAAGAAGAAGCATCTGTCATGAACAATGAAGCCAAGTGGGACCCGTGGGGCTCCCGTGCATGGAGGCCTTCCAGTCCCCCATTTCTTGTAGGCAAGACTCCAGCCACCATAACGTTCCCTGAGTTTCAAAGGGTGGATTCAAACAGTTGCTAGTCAAAGAAATGGACATGAGTTTGAGTAAGCTCCAGGAGTTGGTGATGGACAGGGAAGCCTAGCATACTGCAGTCCATGGGGTCGCAAAGAGTCAGACACAACTGAGAGACTGAACTGAACTGAATCAAGGAAGGATCAGCTAAGAAACCACCCCCAAGTTAAAGGGACCAGAAAAACTCATCAAAATTAGTCAGAATACCTGAGAAGAGATGAAGGGAGCACAGTTCAGTGCAGTTCAGTCGCTCAGTCGTGTCCGACTCTTTGCGACCCCATGAATCGCAGCACGCCAGGCCTCCCTGTCCGTCACCAACTCCCGGAGGTCACTCAGACTCAGGTCCATCGAGTCAGTGATGCCATCCAGCCATCTTATCCTCAGTCGTCCCCTTCTCCTCCTGCCCCCAATCCCTCCCAGCATCAGGGTCTTTTCCAATGAGTCAGCTCTTTGCATCAGGTGGCCAAAGGATTGGAGTTTCAGCTTCAACATCAGTCCTTCCAATGAACACCCAGGACTGACCTGCTCTAACCCTAATCTTGTCAGAGACCCCACCTTTGAATCATTGTCATAAAACACTTCATCAAATCCTCTGCAGTTGGGACACATCGTTTTTCATGGCAAAAATCTGGTGTGTCTCCTTTTGCCGTGCAAAATAATAAAGCTATCCTTTTCTACTTCATCAAAACTCTCTCTGAGAGTAGTTTTGGCATCTGTATACAGAGAGGCTGAGCTTCTGGTAACAACAATATGTCTCCTGGATCTGAGCTTAGTTGGATATTTTAGGAAGGCATTATTTTAATTGTGCACAACATCAGCTTGGACACTTGGGCTATATATGTTCCCAGATACTTTGTTAAAACAATCTGTCTACCTAAAATAATTCCATACTAGAGGTAAAACTGACTTTAAATAAATTCAGGGCTTTGATGAAAGATGTGACAAATGCAGAAATTATTTAAGTTGTTCAATACATTTCAGCACCTTCACCACAGAAAATGATGAGCTGTGAAAGCAGCGGGTATGTTTTAATAGATAATTAAATTTAATATGATAGAACTATTTATCTATTGATCCTAGACTGAATGTACTCTATTGCCAGGTCAATAAGTAGGTCTCATGGGCCTAAAATGGATAGTGCCAAGAAAAGCAATCTATCAAAACAGATAAATACTTTATGATGTCAGATAAATACTGTATGACATCTGATTAGCTTGGAGTGCCATTTATTAAAAAAAAAAAAAAAAACTGTGAGCAAAAGAGTGAAAGGGTTCTCTGAGGAAAGTTTAACCTGATCATGGCTTTACATTGCCCTGGTTGTGAGTGTGTCGCTGTTGTTTAGTCATTAAGTCGTGCCTGACTCGTGACCCCATGGCTGTAGCCCACCAGGTTCCATGGTCCATGAGATTCTCCAGGCAAGAACAGTAGAGGGCATGGGTTGTTAAGGACTGCTGCTGCTGCTGCTGAGTCGCTTCAGTTGTGTCCGACTCTGCGCGAGCCCATAGACGGCAGCCCACCAGGCTCCCCCGTCCCTGGGATTCTCCAGGCAAGAACACTGGAGTGGGGTGCCATTTCCTTCTCCAGTGCATGCAAGTGGAAAGTGAAAGTAAAGTCGCTCAGTCCTGTCCGACTGTCAGCGACCCCATGGACTGCAGCCTATCAGGCTCCTCCGTCCATGGGATTTTTCAGGCAGGAGTATTGGAGTGGGGTGCCATTGCCTTAGGACTAGCGGGAAGAATTGGATATGTGTTCCCAGCATATCTAATCCTAATTAGATATGAAATGTTAGCAGACATGTATTTTTTATCTCACAAGATGGTGCTAACAAAAACATACATATACCAACAGGTTTCCTCCCTGAAGTGACTCTACACACGTTTTTCTCATTCAATATTCACCAATAGAGTACTTTCCTGCCAACAAACTAAGTGAGTTACTATTCCTCAAACACAACTTGCACTTTCTTGCCTGGGTGCTTTCAGTCTTTTTTTTTTTTTTTCTGCCAAATACACAAATACTCTCTCCATGTTCTTCCCACCTTCACCTCCACCTCCACATTTTGTACCCATCCGCACGACTGCCCCGCTGTGATGCCTTCCGGACCACTGCCCCCACAGTCACTTCCTCCCTCGTGAATTTCTTGTTTTTTATTTTAAGTTCAGTTGATTTACAATGTCGTATTAGTTTCAGGTGTACAGCAAAGTGATTCAGTTTACATACATATATGTGTATGTTGTACACACATGTGTGTGATTCTTTTCCATTATATGTTATTATAAAGTATTGAATATAGTTCTCTGTGCTATACAGTAGGTCCCTATTGGTTAGCTAATTTATGTATAGTAGTATATGTCTGCTGACCTCAGATTCCTAATTTATCCCTTTCCCTTTTCCCTCTGGTGACCATAGTTTGTTTTATATGTTGCCTTTGGTGACCACAAGTTTGGTCCCTTTCTGTTTTGTATATAAGTTCATTTGTACCATTTTTTTTTAGATTCCACATATAAGCATATCATATGATAATTATCTTTCTCTGTCTGGTTGACTCCACTCAGTAGGATCATCTCTAGTCCCTGAATTTCTCTGATGCACACGCCCTCTGCCAAACTCATTTGGAAACGTATGAGAATTTCTTTCTCTTATAAATTTTCTCAATCATCACTTGTTTATGATTCATCTTGCCAATCATTTTAAATCCTTTTAGAGAAGACTTTGTCTCATACATCTTGGCAAGCTCAACACTGTCTTGCAACTGGGAGGATGACAAGATAGACCTGTTGCTTGATTGCTTCTTTATTTGTGGCAGAAGGGATAGGAAAGAAATGTAAAAGTAAAGGCAACAGATACAAAGTATGTGTTATCTGCCATGTACTTACTCTTCATGCTACCGCTTGCACTTTATATCATTTAATTTTCTCAGTATCTCATAAGATAGATTCTCTTATGATCCCCATTTTATGAAAAGGAGCACATTCTCTGAGGAAATTTTGCTTCTCTGCCTCACTGCCCCTTCCCACTCACCCCAGGTGGAGTTCAGCATTGCCTAGAGCTTCCAGTGAATTCTGTCCTACCTGAAAATCTGGTTCAACGGAAAGTCATTTATCAGCCTGTGTCTAAGCCAAGGGGCAAACACAAAAAATTTGGCCTTACCTGTTCCCACTTAAAGATTTGTGGTAAAGGACAATAAAGATATCAATGTTAACGATAGGTAGAGAAACAAATTCCGCTTTGAAGAGAATTAGATAATAGAACACATATAACATTTTGCATGAGGCAAAATACTTGAACTTACTAAAACCAATTTACAGGATGACCTCAACTTTAAAAAAAAAAAGCAAACACTATTTGATTGACAAATACCTGTATATTTCCTGCAATGACTGATTTAAATATCAAAACCCCAAACCAATCACAGGTTTTGTTCACCTTGCTTCAGGCTACAACCTAAAAAACTCCACCAAGGCCCTGAAACTATTCTGAAAACCATAGTAGTGATCATTAACTATTTCCATCTCAAAAGCAGAACTATTCTCAGCTCTAAAAACCCACACAAGAAAGTGAAACTTCCAGCCTTGTATGTATATGTGGCATAAAGAGAGACTCTAACAATTAAACTGCTTTAAATGAATTGATCTCTCTCGACCTCCTTTAGGGAATATTTAGGACATTCATAACTTTTAAGGAAATTAATTATGAAACAATGCATCCAGGAGTCTCCCTGTATTCACATAAAAAATTAATATTAATAGCAGTAGTGTTCCCGTCTACAGCACCTTCCCCTGACTGTCTCAGTTAATTAAAGCTTAACTGTGGCCTTAGCCTTGGGCAATCCTTTGAATCATACACCCTACCCATGTCCTCTGTACCCAGAGACGTGCTGACAGTTTTATTTCCCTAATGAACTGAAGTGATTGAAGCGAAGAATGCAAAACCAGCACCCTCTCAATTTGTCCTTTGGTAAAGATATAACCACTGTTTCTGACTGGCTCCAAAAAATTTAAGAACCAGTAAGAGGACATGGCAACCCACTCCAGTATCCTTGCCTGGAGAATCCCATGGATGGAAGAGCCTGGTGGGCTACAGTCCATGGGGTCGCAAAGAGTTGGACACGACTGAGCGAGCTCACTTCAAGAGGACAGTGTTTACCAGGAATATTGCTTGAAGCAGGAAAGGTGGTCTTGAAAAGTAATTTTGGAGTCAAAATTTTAAATTTTTGCTTAAGTGATATATGATATTGCTGGAGTTTCATAGATGGTTAAACTGGTTGCAAAGCTGCCTGAGAAAGAAAGGAAAGGAAGAAGGAAAGAAAAGAGGGAGAGAAGGAGGAACGGAGAGCCACAAAGCCAGTATTGCTGATGACCCGAATTTTCTGACTTTGTTGTCATATGGTTGCAGTCAGCCCATCAGGGTAGCAGGCCCACAAGGCCAAGTCTATCTCCAAAATTCAAGAAGAAAGTCAGAAAAGATCATATCTGCAATAAAATCTAAGAATAAAAAATGGGTAGAGAGAGAAATGGATCAACACTATACCTAAGAGAAACCAAGTTAGAGATGCCTTGTAAGTACTGCACCAACATGTCATTTCAAATTCTACTTGAGGAGACTAAACAATAACCAAGGTCAGTGCGGGCATCAGCTACCCGGTGCCCAGACAGAGTGAACTGACAAATCAGTTTGACTCATCACCTGTTACCAGGTCCCATTGGTCAAAGTTGGGTAGTATTTGCAGTAATTTTTAGTACTATTTTACAAATATTCAGAGACCCTCCTCTGGGACACGAGGTAAAATTGTACTTCCTGGCACTCACATGGAGGGAGAGTCATGTGATTGGTCCTGGCCAATTAATTTTTTTTAATTTATTGATTTGGGCTTCTCAGGTGGCGCTAAAGGTAAAGAACGTGCCTGCTGATGCAGGAGACATAAGACATGTGGCTTTGATCCCTGGGTCAGGAAGAGCCCTTGGAGGAGGGCACGCAACCCACTTTAGTATTCTTACCTGGAGAATCCCCAAGGACAGAGGAGCTTGGCGGGCTACAGTCCATGGGGTTGCAGAGTCAGACACGACTGAAACGACCGAGCATGCACGCGTTTATATTTGGCTGCACCAGGTCTTAGCTGAGGCAGGTGGGATTTTTAGTTGCAGCACGTGGGATGTAGTTCCCTAACCAGGAATCTAACTCAGACGCCCTGCAATAGAAGAGTAGAGTCTTAGCCACTGGACAACCAGGGAAGTCTCCAGCTAGTGAATTTTGAGGTGTCTTTTAATCACCAGTGTGATATCCATCAGAACTCTTTCACATATATACCACAAGCAGTAATGTTCCATCAGCCTGGGTTGTAAAATGAGCTCAGCCATGATGTAGAGCACAGCCTCCAACCAACTCACAGGGACAGGTAGTATGAGCAAGAGATAGACTTTTGTTGTTTGAAGCCATAGCAAAACCCAGTTCAGAGGTTCTCAAAGCGTCACCCCCAACCAGCAGAAGCAACATAACTTGGACCTTGTAAGAAATGCAAATTCTCAACCCTCTACCCAAGACCTACTGACTCAGAGGCTGGGGCACAGCCACCTGGGTTTTAACCAGCTCTCTGGGTGATGTCAGCGCTAATAAAGCTGGAAAACCAAGCACCTGCTAATTCATCCTTCTGGACACACAGCTTTCCAAAAGATCAATACTAGGTGATAGGTTACAAGCAAAGCAAGTCTTGGTCCAATTTCCGAAAAATATAGGAGTATTTACTAACCAGCAGGTGTCAAAAAAAAAACACGGGACATAGTCTCAAAGCTCAGAAAGTCCCTTCCCTGCCCCCAGGCTCTCTACAATACCTTACATGGAAGTTTCACTCTCAGGCCGGTAGAAAGCTCATTTGCAGGCTGGACCATCCAGGTCCTGGTGTGACATCAGCATCCTCCACAAAGCAAAGTGATGAAGGACTAAGATGACTCTAGACCTTGACTCCACGCTGACCATGGCAGCCCGCTGGACTTCCAGGATCTTATGTCTCGTTCACTAAAGGTACTAGGACCCAGCCAACATTTCACTTACCTTGCAAATCACTCATTGCACCGGTGAAAAATTATTTCCTACATCCCAGTTGCTAATTGATGAATCTCTCAGCAGAGATTTCCAGAGACTTGAAATAGTAAGTAACACAAGAGTTAGTACCTTATTATGACACTTCAAATGCTAGCTTTTTACCCTAGAATATGGGTTCTGACTAAGGCATTTCATCTACCTGTAAGAGTGTTAATCACTCAGTCTTTTCGACCCTGTGGACTGTAGCCCACCAGGCTCCTCTGTCCATGGGATTCTCCAGGCATGAAGACTGGAGTGGGTTGCCATTTCCTTCTCCAGGGGATCTTTCCTACCCAGGGATTGAATCTGGGTCTCCCACATTGCAGGCAGACTCTTTACCATCTGAGCCACCAGGGAAGCCCAACTTCCTGTAAGGTGTAGATTAAAGACAAATTTAACACAATTTGCATCACATTGCTTGTACACTAGGAGACATTATTATAACAACAATTATGGATTCTTTGTTAGAGAAGAAAAGGAATCTGAGTGTCAGAGTATCAAACTCAAGAAACAGTTTTTTAAAAACCACTTCTAACAGACAGTACTGCCTAGCTGAGTAGAAATATTAGTATATTACGAAGGGCAATTTGTCAACCTACTGTCGTTTTTTGGCAACATCCATTGATGTAATTCTAAGTTCATCAGGGAAGCCCCTATAATTTAGTCTCTTCACATGACCAGCATCCTGTCAAAAGTGAGTGTCCTGTGTAAAAAGATGATTCCACTTATCCTAGCAGATATCTTAAGATTATACACTATAAACTGCCATCTGGTTTTTAAATAAGCATATTGTGGGTTTGTTAGTGTGGTGGGCTCAGTAACGTTTCCCCCTCCCCTCACCAAAGATGCCCAAGTCCTAATTCCAGAACTGATGAACAGGTTGCCTTACGTGGAAAGAGAGATTTTGCAGATGTGGTGAAATGAACAGTCTCCAAGTGAGAAAATTAGCCTGGATTATATGGATGGGTTCAATGTAATCACAATGGTCCTTACAAGAGGGAGCTGGGAGGCCCAATGTAGAGAAGTTAATGCAATCATGGAAGAAGAGGTCCATCTGGGAAAGACTGAGGGCAGGAGGAGAAGGGGACGACAGAGGATGAGATGGTTGGATGGCATCACCGACTCAATGGACATGGGTTTGGATGGAGTCCGGGAGTTGGTGATGGACAGGGAGGCCTGGCGTGCTGTGATTCATGGGGTCGCAAAGAGTCGGACACGACTGAGCCACTGAACTGAACTTGCTGCACTGGCAGGCAGGCTCTTTACCTTCTGAGCTACCGTGTGAATCATTTTTAAAGTCTTTATTGAATCTCTTACAATATTGCTTCTCTTTGATGTTTTAACTCTTTCTGGCCTGGAGGCATGTGGATCTTAGCTCCCCAACCAGGGATCGAACCCTGCACGCCCTGCATTAGAAGGCAAAGTCTTAACCACTGGACCACCAGGGAAGTCTCTAAACTTGTGTTTTTCAGCCACTGAATTTGTGGTAATTTGTTATGGCAGCAATAAGAAGCTAACACAGTTGGTGTGATTTATTTTACAATCTGATAACCTCTAGAAGAACTGAAAAACTGGATTTCTCAAAGGTGAAAACTGGGCCACGGGCCTGTGATGAGCCCCTGTAAGTTCACTCTCTCCCCCAACTTTCTCACTTTCCCTTTCCTCTTTCTGTCTCTCTCATCATGAGCATCCTTACAGCCCGAAGGGGGGAAAAATAGAATGTAGCAATCAATTCTAGAATTGTGTCCTTTAAGCAGTCAGACATTCAGAAGTAATGAAAAAACACATCACTTCTACAGAGTTTTCCTGTCTTCAATCACCTATAACAGAAAAGAAGCCCAGAATTTTAAAAATTAGCCAAATTAGGTATAACACATTCCATATAGGAAATTTCCTCTGTCTCACCCCAGGAGAGTATCCCTGGGCCTAATTGCTCTTATGTAAGATTAAACAAGCTCAGTGATCTGATTGTCTAGCCCATGGTAAAATCTGAAGCCACAGGCTCAAAATTTGGAATGGGAGTGGTTTGCTAAGAGACCTGGTATTTGCAGAAAGAAGGGAGAGACCACAGCCTGATAAACACAAATGAGACAAAAATTCTTTAAAAAGACACTCTGGAATTTAGAAAGAAAACAGAAAATGGCCTGGACCCATTTATTGAAGAATCAGCTAGACCTAAGCCTCAACTGAGGCTCCGGACACATAAATGCATTAAATCTGGTGTTTTTAAAGATGAAACCAAGTTATCAGTATGCCATTCCATCATGGCTTCTATACAATGCTTAGTAAGGTAGTTCTATAATTAGAAATATAATTATATGTTGAATAGGGTAAGATCTCTTATATAATATATAATAACTTATATAAGATCCCTTATATAATATATAATATAATAACTCACTTAATAGGAAGCCTCTCATTCTCCAACTATGCCAAATAAGTAAAGTGCTAAAATAGTCTTAAATTTAGTCCATGATAATTAGTAACACTGAGAAATCAGAAGTCCTCTTACTCTCCCTCCCTTTTTTATTTTTGACTCAAGAGTTTTAAAGATTGAGGAAATCCTAACACCAAAAGCAAGCCACCGCCCCCACCACCACCCACCCAACCCCGCACCCAAATTATCACCTTTGTGGTATTGCCAACAGCTTCACAAGAGACAATTTGAAAGAGCGACTTCACAAACCAGATTTTACTCATCCTAGAATCTGGAGAATTTACCTGTCACACTCTATAAAAGAGATCTGATCCTGCCCACGAAGGATGGGGGAAAGGTATAGCACAAAGTACTTCCATCTTCAATTCACATTTCCTGAGACTCTCAAGACTTGGAACCCAAGACTGAATCATCAATGGGATGCAGAGATGTCATTTAAAGTCAAGTTTTTAAAAGTCATTTGAAAAAACTTCTACCCAAGTGTATCTTTCTTGAAAGTTGCTAGCTTTCAAGCAGCTTTCATCCTGCTAAGCTAGGTTTGCAGAAGACCTAAGCCCTTCCAGTCAAGAAAATAGTCATATTTTGGTCATCAACAGATCTCCACCACCCCTAGCACCGAGTTTCCTTGGGTGAGGATTAAGCCCATGATTTGGTAACCATCAGCCAGGTAGCACAGTGGTAAAGAATCTGCCGGTGCAGGAGATGCAGGAAATGTGGGTTCAATCCCTGGGCCGGGAAGACCCCCTGGAGAAGGAAATGGCTACCCACTCCAGTATGCTTGCCTGGAGACGCCCACAGACAGAGGAACGTGGAGGGCTACAGTTCATAGGGTTGCAATGAGTTGGACCCCACCGAGCACACACGCACACACTTTGCATATTGTAGCAAATGATGCCTTAAGTAAGTGCTTACTATTCCCCCAGGACTCTGTTGGAGGAAGGAAATGGGTTGTTAGGGGCACAGCGATAAACCAGAATGAAAAGACCCGTCAGACAACAATGCGGATGGCTCTACAGCTCAGAATCGCACTATCTAGTTTCTCATCACCAGGCTCCACATCTTATCTCCTTGAGCAGCTACAGTAAACCCAAAGCTGGGGGAGGGGGGTGGAAATGCCATTTTTCAAGCTTCAGACTCAGAGGAGAGAATGAGTGAAAAATCAGATGTCAACTTTGTGTGCATATACGCAGGAGTTTTATTCCATCATTTCTATTCAGGCTTACAGACTTCCCCAACGCATCATGTCATCCCCCAAGATGATCCCGGGAAAGAAAAAAAAGTGAAAATGAAAGTTGTTCAGTTATATCTGACTCTTTGTGACCCCATGGACTGTAGCCCGCCAGGCTCCTCTGTCCATGGAATTCTCTAGGCAACAACGCTGGAGTGAATTGCCTTTTCCTTCTCCAGGGGATCTTCCCGACCCAGGATCAAATCCAGGTCTCCTGCCTTGCAGGTGGATTCTTTACTATCCTAGTCACCAGAGAAGCCCTGGTGAAGATCGTGGAGAGCCCCTTATACATGATTTCACTGGACATAACAGCAGGTCCTTGTTGGTTATCTATTTTCAATATAGCATTGAAATCTGTCCAATCTATCCCTACCCCTGCTCAACCCTCTCCGCCTTTCTAAGTCTTTTTGGATTCTTCTTTGCAACCAAAATTCTGGTCACTGATAATCCATCAGTGAACAAGTGTCATATAGCCCTTGTCCTCAAATAGCAGAGAAATTGAGCAAGAAAACAGAAAATTATAAAATGTGAAGTGTACCCTGACAAGAGAAATATAGGATCCTATGGGAGCCAACTCATTGGAAAAGACTCTGATGCTGGGAAAGATTGAGAGCAAGAGGAGAAGGGGGCAACAGAGGGTGAGATGGTTGGATGGCATCTCTGACTCAATGAACATGAGTTTGAGCAAACTCAGGGAGATAGTGAAGGACAGGGAAGCCTGGCTTGCTGCAGTCCATGGGGTCACAGCGAGTCAGACATGACTGAGCAACTGAACAACATGGGAGTTTATAGGAGGGGACTGCATCACATACAAGCTGAGAAGGATAAGTGGGAGTTATCAGCTGAAAGCAGAAGTACAAGGTGCAGGGGGCATCCTACAGGAAGATAAAATTGCAGGAGCAGAGAGCCAATGATGGACGTGTGCGCTGAGCATTGGCACCACTGAAACCAGCTCAGCTCAGTTCCCCTCAGGGGCCACGTTGGAGCATTTCACGTTGATCCAAAGAGTAGTGAGGAGTCTCTGAAGGGTTTGCAGTGTGCCAGTATCATCCACAGGGTTTCAAAAAATATACCTCTGGTTGTCGCCTAATGGGCCATGGAAAGCTTGAGAATAGAAGACTTATTAGAAGGCTGTGGAATCACTCATAGAAGACTCTCATAGCAACAGAGTGATGGAGAAACACAGTCTGAGTGGTAGGCTGCCTTCTCCTGAATTAGGCTCAGTGATGAAGGATCTGGCGTACACCTATCAGATGTATCAATCTGGTGTCCCTGCAGGTCAAATATAGTGATAAATAAATTTCTTGGCTGCACAGTGATTTTTTTTCATTGAAATGTATTTGATTTACAATGTGTTAGTTTCTGCCATACAGCAAAGTGATTCAGTTATATACATATATATATATATATAGTTTAATTATGGTTTATCACAGAATATTGACCATAGGATCCTGATGTTTATCTGTTCTATATATAAAAGTTTGCACCTGTTAACCCCAAGCTGCCAATCCATCCCTGTTCTACCTTCCCTTCCCCTTTGACAATTAGAAGTCTGTTCTCTATGCCTATGAGTCTGTTTCAGTTTCATATAAGTTCATTTCTGGCATATTTTAGATTCCACATATAAAGTGACATCATATGATATTTGTCTTTCTCTTTTTGACTTACTGCACTTCGTATGACAAGCTCTAGTTCCATCTCTGTTGCTGCAAATGGCATTATTTTGTTCTTTTTGTGACTAAGTAGTATTCCTTTGTTTATATACACCACATCTTCCTGATCCATTCATCTGTCAACGGACATTTACATGGTTTCCACATCTTGGCTATTGTTACAGTGATATTTTTTTTTAATGAACTTAAATGTCTTTTTATAATTTTATTTTCTTTTTTAAATTGACTTATTTATTTTAATTGGAGGATAATTACTTTACAACATTGTGATGGTTTTAGCCATACATTAATATGAATTGGCCATAGGTATCCACATATCCCCTCCATCCTGAGCTCGCCTCCCAAGTCCCTCCACACCCCATCCCTCCAGGCTGTCACAGAGCAGTGGCTTTGGGTGCCCTGTGTCATTCATCAAGCTTGCTCTGGTTATCTATTTGCACATGGTAACGTATATGTTTCAGTGCTATGCTCTCAAGAGATGTCTTTTTAAAGTAAGGCTTGCTCTCTCCATCACTCCCCATTTTCCTCTATATAGTCAGCCCAAATTGCCCATTTATATTACCAGCATGGTGACTGTGGACGCTTGAGTTTGTGAACCTCTGAGATAAAACATGACATCATTTTTTTCCATTTAATCTATAAAATCATCATCATTCTTTTGGACATTTGGACCACCATTATATGAGTGACCCTATAATGTACCAGGCAGGCATTTGGGGTTCAAAGAAGCATAAAGTATTGCTCCTATCTCCACAGAAGGTTCACTTTTTTGGAAAAGGTATAAAAAGACAATCAGCAAAAGAATCGAATAAAACTTTCCCCAGTGAAAGTATACATTGAAAACAGGCTCCACATCATCACTCATTCAGTTCAGTTCAGTTCAGTTCAGTCGCTCAGTCGTGTCCGACTCTTTGCGACCCCATGAATCGCAGCACGCTAGGCCTCCCTGTTCATCACCATCTCTCGGAGTTCACTCAGACTCACATCCATCGAGTCAGTGATGCCATCCAGCCATCTCATCCTCGGTCGTCCCCTTCTCCTCCTGCCCCCAATCCCTCCCAGCATCAGAGTCTTTTCCAANCTCAAGAGTCTTCTCCAACACCACACTTCAAAAGCATCAATTCTTCGGCGATCAGCCTTCTTCACAGTCCAACTCTCACATCCATACATGACCACAGGAAAAACCATAGCCTTGACTAGACGGACCTTAGTCGGCAAAGTAATGTCTCTGCTTTTGAAAATGCTATCTAGGTTGGACATAACTTTTCTTCCAAGGAGTAAGCGTCTTCTAATTTCATGGCTGCAGTCACCATCTGCAGTGATTTTGGAGCCCAAAAAAATAAAGTCTGGCACTGTTTCCACTGTTTCCCCATCTATTTCCCATGAAGTGATGGGACCAGATGCCATGATCTTCGTTTTCTGAATGTTGAGCTTTAAGCCAACTTTTTCACTCTCCTCTTTCACTTTCATCAAGAGGCCTTTTAGCTCCTCTTCACTTTCTGCCATAAGGGTGGTGTCATCTGCATATCTGAGGTGATTGATATTTCTCCCGGCAATCTTGATTCCAGCTTGTGTTTCTTCCAGTCCAGCGTTTCTCATGATGTACTCTGCATATAAGTTAAATAAGCAGGGTGACAATATACAGCCTTGACGCACTCCTTTTCCTATTTGGAACCAGTCTGTTGTTCCATGTCCAGTCCTAACTGTTGCTTCCTGACCTGCGTACAGATTTCTCAAGAGGCAGGTTAGGTGGTCTGAAGCAAATGAAAACCACAATGAGATGTCACTTCACACCCACCAAGATGGTTATAATCCAAAAAGAAAAAACAAATGTTGATGAGGAGGATGTGGAAAAACTGGAATCCTCACCCCTGGCTGAGGAGATGTAACATAGTACAGCCACTTTGGAAAACAGTGTGTCTGTCTGTTAAAAAGTTAAACATGAAGTTGCCATATGACCCAGCAGTTCCCTCTTAGGAAATTATTTAAGAGAAATAAAAACATGTCTACATGAATGTTCCTAGCAGTACTTCTATATCATAACAGCCAAAGCAGTGGAGGTAATCCAAATAACCATGAACTGGTAAATGGATAAGCAAAATGTAGGCTGTTTGTACAGGATATCTGTATGTGTTGTTCTGAAACATAAATGAATGAAGCATTAATACAAACTGCAACACAATGAACCTCAAAAACACATGCTGAGTGAAAGAAGCCAGTTACAAAAGAGCACAAATCATATCATTCCATTTACATGCAGAGTCTAAAAAAGGCAGATCTACAGGGACAGAAAGGTCATCAGTTGCCTAGGGCTGAAGGTGGGAACAAGGAATGCCTGTGAACAGACACCCAGGAGCTTTCTGAGATCACAGAAATGTGCTAACATTGAATGGTGTTGATGGTCTTCATGACTGCAAGTAGGGCATATTATACTTCCACAAATCGGTTTAAAAAAAGATAATCACATATGCTGAAACATGATAAATGTCAAACCAATGGTTTCAAAAAAATGGTCTCCAAACTTCTAATATCCTCTGATCATGCATCCCTCTCATTAAAAAAGTGTCCATCATCAATTTATATGCATTTGTGTGCTGAGTCACTCAGTCATGTCCAACTCTTTGTGACCCCATGGACTGTAGCCCACCAGGCTCCTCTGTCCGTGGGATTCTCCAGTCAAGAATACTGCAGTGGGTTGCCCTGCCCTCCTCCTGGGCATCTTCCCAACCTAAGGATCGAACCCAGGTCTCCCACATTGCAGGTGGATTCTTTACCTTCTGAGCCACAGGGAGGCCTTATGTGCATTTATTTCTTAACAAATAATGAAGTGGTGTGTTGATATACTGTATAAATGGTAGAATATACCCCCAAAATAAAGCTAAAAGAAGAAGAGATTCAAAACACAGAGCCAGGTAGTATTTTAATACAAAATTATTGGTTTGATCACAAGATTTTTAAAAAGAAAGGAAACTCGGGGTTAGAATTAGTGAACAAAGTGGATTCTAGAGTAATAAACGTGTGAGTGCCAGAGGCTGCCAAAATTGACTGGGGATTCTGTGATGGACAGGCCCATCCATGCATAATAAACTCTCAGAATATTCATCAACTGAAAATCTTGTCCAAGTGATGCTGTTTGCATAATGAACAATGAAACACCTATTGAAATAAATCCAGCTGTTCCAAGGATGGCAAATATTTAGGAACATGGAACAGCAGGAGTGTTAATAACAAAAGTCAAAGAGGAGAATTCAAAAGAAAACAGCAAAGAAAGGAAGTTGCAGGAAGGATTCATATGAAGAGGAAACTCCCTGTGCAAGATGAACTTTTGCTTCCAGGTGGGATGGATTTAGTCACATCACTCTGTCTAAACCACCTATTGTGACCAAAGTATAAAAAAGAATGTGCCAAGTTTCTGTTTCAGGAAATCTACATCCTTAAATAAGTTTCCTTCATCCATTGGTGTTTTCCCTTAACCTTTTCCTCTGAGATTTCACAATACAAAATTAATGATCTTTGTTGGCTTTGATGTTTATGATGTGATTCTCGCAGGGAGTTATTAACAATAAGTGAATATAACCAAGATATAGAGTTCTTATTAGTGAGTTGTAAGAGACAACTAACAGAGAAGGCAATGGTACCCCACTCCAGTACTCTTGCCTGGAAAATCCCATGGACAGAGGAGCCTGGTAGGCTGCAGCCCATGGTGTCGCTAAGAGTTGGACACGACTGAAGTGACTTAGCAAGAGACAGCTAAAGCTGGATGAGGAAGTGAGGGCCAGGTCCTGAAGAGACTTAAAACAAAATTATGGAGTTTGGACTTTTTCTGTGTAACCATCCATCATGGGGGCCATTGAATGTTTTTCAGCACAGGGCAAGTTGAGTTGTGCTTGCCATATTGGACTTGACCGAGTGGCGTACACACTGTGGACAGATGTGGGGAGAGATGAGAGGTGGTATTTTAATGTGTTAGAATTTTAACAATAGGCAGTGTAGTGCAGGCTGGAATTGAGGGTTTAGTTCAAGGCGGTGGCACTAAGAACAGAAGGAAGAGAAGAGATAAAATGAAGAATTTTTAGATGGCTGATGGTGATGTTCGTGACTGATGATAGGAGCTAGGTCCGATGTTGTAAAGAGCAATATTCCATAGGAGCCTGGACTGTTCCATGAATCAAGACAAATTGGAAGTGGTCAAACAGGAGATGGCAAGAGTGAACATCAACATTTTAGGAATCAGCAAACTAAAATGGACTGGAATGGGTGAATTTAACTCAGATGACCATTATATCTACTCTATGGGCAGGAAATCACTACAGATTGTGACTGCAGCCATGAAATTAAAAGGTGCTTACTCCTTGGAAGTAAGGAGTAAGCATGGGAACGTTTTGAACTGGACAAGATAGAGCACCTTTGGCTCTTGGGCTTGCTTCAAAGTGCTCCGGGCCACACGGCCAGTCCAGAGGTAGACAGCATACTAGACAGCATAGACAGCATACTAAAAAGTAGACAGCATACTAAAAAGCAGAGACATTACTATGTCAACAAAGGTCCATCTAGTCAGTTCAGTTCAGTTCAGTCGCTCAGTCGTGTCCGACTCTTTGCGACCCCATGAATCGCAGCATGCCAGGCCTCCCTGTTCATCACCATCTCCCGGAGGTCACTCAGACTCATGTCCATCGAGTCCGTGATGCCATCCAGCCATCTCATCCTCGGTCGTCCCCTTCTCCTCCTGCCCCCAATCCCTCCCAGCATCAGAGTCTTTTCCAATGAGTCAACCCTTCGCATGAGGTGGCCAAAGTA
>SJYT01081327.1:480738-523015 GCA_006410635.1 Cephalophus harveyi
TTCAAAAGCATCAATTCTTCGGCACTCAGCCTTCTTCACAGTCCAACTCTCACATCCATACATGACCACCGGAAAAACCATAGCCTTGACTAGACGGACCTTAGTCGGCAAAGTAATGTCTCTGCTTTTGAATATGCTATCTAAGTTGGTCATAACTTTTCTTCCAAGGAGTAAGCGTCTTCTAATTTCATGGCTGCAGTCACCATCTACAGTGATTTTGGAGCCCCCAAAAATAAAGTCTGACATTGTTTCCACTGTTTCCTCATCTATTTCCCATGAAGTGATGGGACCAGATATCATGATCTTCCTTTTCTGAATGTTGAGCTTTAAGCCAACTTTTTCACTCTCCTCTTTCACTTTCATCAAGAAGTTTTTAGTTCCTCTTCACTTTCTACCATAAGGGTGGTGTCATCTGCATATCTGAGGTTATTGATATTTCTCCCGGCAATCTTGATTCCACCTTGTGCTTCTTACAGCCCAGCGTTTCTCAGGATGTACTCTGCATAGAAGTTAAATAAGCAGGGTGACAATATACAGCCTTGATGTACTCCTTTTTCTATTTGGAACCAGTCTGTTGTTCCATGTCCAGTTCTAACTGTTGCTTCCTGACCTGCATATAGATTTCTCAAGAGGTAGGTCAGGTGGTCTGGTATTCCCATCTCTCTCAGAATTTTCCACAGTTTATTGTGATCCACACAGTCAAAGGCTTTGGCATAGTCAATCAAGCAGAAATAGATGTTTTTCTGGAACTCTCTCGATTTTTCCATGATCCATCAGATGTTGGCAATTTGATCTCTGGTTCCTCTGCCTTTTCTAAAACCAGCTTGAACATCAGGGAGTTCACGGTTCATGTATTGCTGAAGCCTGGCTTGGAGAATTTTGAGCATTACTTTACTAGCATGTGAGATGAGTGCAATTGTGCAGTTGTTTGTCAAGGCTGTGCTTTTTCCAGTTAGTCATGCATGGATGTGAGAGCTGGACTGTGAAGAAAGCTGAGCGCTGAAGAATTGATGCTTTTGATTTGTGGTGCTGGAGAAGACTCTTGAGAGTCCCTTGGACTGCAAGGAGATCCAACCAGTCCATCCTAAAGGAGATCAGTGCCGGGTATTCTTTGAAAAGACTGATGTTGAGGCTGAAACTCCAATACTTTGGCCACCTCATGTGAAGAGTTGACTCATTGGAAAAGACTCTGATGCTGGGAGGGATTGGGGACAGGAGGAGAAGGGGAAAACAGAGAATGAGATGGTTGGATGGCATCACTGACCCAGTGGAGATGAGTTTGAGTAAACTCCGGGAGTTGGTGATGGACAGGGAGGCCTGGCATGCTGCAGTTCATGGAGTCACAGAGAGTCAGACACGACTGAGCAACTGAACTGGATGAACTGATGGTGATGTTAGAGTTCATAAATCCCGGTGCCGAAAACCCTCCAACACCAGGCCAGAGGGCAAGTTCAAATGAAGTACACAAAGATACTCTACAAGCTCAGGCTCCACTGGGCACCTCTGGACTGGCCGTGTGGCCCGGAGCACTTTGAAGCAAGCCCAAGAGCCAAAGGTGCTCTATCTTGTCCAGTTCAAAACGTTCCCATCTCTTCAGTCCTGCTTCACTGCTTCTCAGTGGACTGCTGAAGAGACAGAGGAAAGGACTTAAGGGCATGTCATTGATTTTTTTTTTAAGTACTAAATAAAATCATCTTACTTTGAAAAGGGATACTTCCTCTACATCCATACTTGAGGGATTTTTTAAAGAAGACTCAAGAATTAAAATGGAGAAAGAAATGGCAACCCACTCCAGTACTCTTGCCTGCAAAATTCCATGGATGGAGAAGCCTACAGTCCATGGGATCGCAAAGAGTCAGACATGACTGAGCAACTTCACTTTCACTTTCACTTTCAAGAATTAAAAGATCCATAAAGTCCTTATCCAGTTGACTTGGATACATTGTGGTTGACAACTAACTCCAGCCTCCCTGGGAGAAACAAGGCCGTGATTTTCAGGAACTTGATACCTACATGTTCTGATATGCCTTGGAGGCTATAATCAAGTAACCAAAAGAGACACAATAATTCGTACATCTTGAGGGGGAAAAAAAAAGCTAATAGTTCATCCGTTTATTTCTATCATCACTATGGAATCATTCTGGAGGAAATGGACTTGGAAGTTTGTCCTAATATTCTATTTTCTTATTTGCATATGTATTTACATCCAAGGGCTTCCCTAGTAGCTCAGCTGGTAAAGAATCTGCCTGAAATGCAGGAGATCCCGGTTCAATTCCTGGGTTGGGAACATCCACTGGAGAAGGGATAGGCTACCCACTCCGACATTCTTCTGCTTTCTAGGTGGCTCAGCTGGTAAAGAATCTGCTTGCAATGTGGGAGACCTGGGTTTGATCCCTGGGTTGGGAAGCTCCCCTGGAGAAGGAAATGGCTACCTACTCCAGTATTCTGGCCTGGAGAATTCCATAGATAGAGGCGACTGGCAGCCTACAGTCCATGGGGTTGCAGAGGGTCGGACATGACTGAGAGACTTTCACTTTACATCCTAACTCAA
This sequence comes from Cephalophus harveyi, assembly GCA_006410635.1. Lineage (NCBI taxonomy): Eukaryota > Metazoa > Chordata > Mammalia > Artiodactyla > Bovidae > Cephalophus > Cephalophus harveyi. The sequence goes on from SJYT01081327.1 coordinate 483,290, forward strand.
GGTTTGGATTTTATTAGTGAACCAAACTGGAAAAAAAAAAAGCAACAGAAGAAAGATATTGTTTTCTATATCATATGGTATCAAATTTTAAGATCAAATTATCTACCAGATTTATTTTTTCACTTTCCAACATTTTTGAATTTTCAGGTTGGTTGATGGCAATGGTCACTCAAATTGTAGAACTTCATCTGAGTGGTTTACTGGCTAGACATTTGGCTTCTTACAGAGTCTATTCTAAAGATCACAACCATCAAAGTCACCTTTTGCTCTCATTTCCCTTATGGAATTGCCTCTTGGGGGTGTCTAAAGAACCATTTTCCTGAGATTAAGAGTAGAAACCACATCTTCTTATTTAGTTAGATAATTATTTGGTCATTATTTAGTTTCCTTGGTTTTAAGAGGGCAAAGCATTCATTTTTAGTGTAACCCCCGCTTGCTGTAGGAAATAAAAAACAAAACAAAACCAAGCATCTGGTACATGATCAGATGAAGTCGATGGTTTGTTTAATGTTTTCTGTTTTGAATTGTATCTGTTTATCTATGTTTGGCTGTGCGGGGTCTTTGCTGTTGCATGGCCTTATCTCCAGTTGCTGCAAGCAGGGGCTACTCTCTATGCTGGGGTGCGGGCTTCGCGCTGCAGTGGAGCACGGGCTCTGTGACACAGGCTTCGGTAGCTGTGGTGTGTGGGCTCCACAGTTGCGGTTCCCAGGCTCTAGAGCACGCACTCAATAGTTGTGGCACACAGGCTTAGTTGCTCTGCGGCATGTGAGCTCTTCCCAGACCAGGGATTGAACCAAGGTCTCCCACACTGGCAGGTGCATCCTTTACCAGTGAGCTACCACGGAAGCCCTGTCTAATGTTTTTTATTACAGTAAAATAGAAAACCTCATCACAAAGGTTTGTATACTATCAGTATTCTAGACTACTTCAAGACAAGACATTAGACTTGTGTTGAAATTGTCTTTCCCTAGGAGAAACTCAATATGCCAGCAAATTTGGAAAACTCAGCAGTGGCTACGGGACTGGAAAAGGTCAGCTTTCATTCCAGTCCCAAAGAAATGCAATGCCAAAGAATGCTCAAACTACCACAAAGTTGCATTCATCTCATAAGCTAGCAAAGTAATGCTTAAAATTCTCCAAGCCAGGCTTCAGTAAAACGAAGATCATGATATCTGGTCCCATCACTTCATGGGAAATAGATGGGGAAACAGTGGAAACAGTGGCTGGCTTTATTTTTCTGGGCTCCAAAATCACTGCAGATGGTGATTGCAGCCATGAAATTTAAAGACGCTTACTCCTTGGAAGGAAAGTTATGACCAACCTAGATAGCATATTCAAAAGCAGAGACATTACTTTGCCAACTAAGGTCCATCTAGTCAAGGCTATGGTTTTTCCAGTAGTCTTGTATGGATGTGAGAGTTGGACTGTGAAGAAAGCTGAGTGCCGAAGAATTGATGCTTTTGAACTGTGGTGTTAGAGAAGACTCTTGAGAGTCCCTTAGACTGCAAGGAGATCCAACCAGTCCATCCTAAAGGAGATCAGTCCTGGGTGTTCACTGGAAGGACTGATGCTGAGGCTGAAGCTCCTATACTTTGGCCACCTGATGTGAAGAGCTGACTCATTTGAAAAGACCCTGATGGTGGGAAAGACTGAGGACAGGAGGAGAAGGGGATGACAGAGGATGAGATGGTTGGATGGCATCACCGACTCTATGGACATGAGTTCAGGTAAACTCTAGGAGTTGTTCATAGACAGGGAGGCCCAGCGTGTTGCAGTCCATGGGGTCATAGAGTCGGACACGACTGAGCGACTGAACTAAACTGAGGAGAAAGTCATTTTTTTAAAAATATTCTCCCCTCTGAATATTTTTTAAAAATATTCTTAAGGAATAATTTACAGGACACCTCGTTCTGGAAGTATGATCACCATACTACTGAGTGTACCCCCAAAGGGGAACTTGAAAACCTAAAAAGCAAGCCAGTCCCAAACTGGCTCTATTCTGGGAGAGTTGTGCTGAACCCCGGGAATATGATGAAGTCCAGGGACATCCAAGCTGAAATCTAACAGGAAAACCTTTATCTTAAGCTGAGACCCCCAAAGGGAAATAAATATATCTTGCACAAAAGGAGACCAAAACCAAAATGAAACAAAACAAACACTACACATCCATCTCAAAGCTGGTGTTGGATGAATGGAAAAGAAACTTCCTTTAGGATTTTATGATGGTAGTTTGGCCTTTGAATGAGTCTTCAGTCTAAATGTACACTGGCCATGTGATCTAAAACATCTCAGCAGAGAGTTACATTAAAGTAGTCTCGGTTTCATTGCAGAGTCAAGATACATCCTCTGCCAAAGATTCCAGTTCAAACCAAACCTCAAAGAATTGCCACTAATAAACTCCCAAGGGAAATGGGCAGCTCTCATTCAAACTTCAGGGAACACACAAGAAACAGACATATCAATGAAATCCAGCAAGAAGAGGAAACATCTGAAACAGACATACTAGATTTTAGATATTGGAATTATTAGGCACAATTTAGATAACTATATTTAATAGTTTTTGAAAGATGTTTTTTGAAAGATGCTTTAATATATAAAGAGGAAAGAGGCAAATTTTTTTAAAAAAATCTCAAATGATAAACATAATATTAGTAACTGAAATAAAAACTCAACAAACATGAATATTTTATAATATGAAGGAATTATTTTTGATTATAAGTGTGATAATAATATACTGGGGGATGTCCTTATTTTGAAGCAATGCATGCCAAAGTATTTATGAATCAAAGCTGATGATATCTGCTACTTATTTTCCAAAGGCTCTAGAAAGAGAGTCAGATAGGAAGACATATCAGTAAGTGGTTGGTTGAATGGATGCATGGAATAGAGAGATGAGGAGATAGAGGGCCAAGTGATAGCTGAACAGATGGATAAATTGATGGGTGACTAAAGCAAAAATAGGGACATCTGAACAATTTGTTTAATCTATACAGGTGTTCACTGAACTATTTTTTCTACCCTTCCGCATCTTGAAATTTTTCAAAACAAAAGTTGGCAAAAAAAAAAAAAACTGTATAAATAAAATGAAGACCTCCTTCTCAGTCCTGGAGTCTTTTCTCCTTCCAAAATTCCCCCTTTACTCTTCACCTAAGGCTGCCCTATTCTTTTCTTCCCAGACAGCAGAGAAGAAAAACACAGTTTCCTACCTTCTCAGTGGGCACTTCTGGAAAGCTGTTCTTTACAGGAAAATAGAACAAGGTTGTTTAAAATAAAATTTTTATTAATAATGAAATGTAGATCCTTTTGTATTTATTGACTTTAGAAATTTCCATGATGATTCTCCTTCATTATTTTATTTTATTGATTGAGACATAGTTGACATCTAATGTTATATAGGCTACAGGTACATGACATAGTGACTCACAGATTTTAAAGGTTATACTCCTTCATTCTTTACTGCTAAGTCTCAAATTCTGTGTCTTTCCCTCCTTACAAGAGGGCACATGTGTATGTACACACACACACACACACACACACACACACACACACACACCTTTTCTACTACATCAAATTAAAGTCCAGCTGGCCCTATGAGAATTGAACACAGAGATGATGAAGCAGACCACACAGTATATAGAGACTGATCCCTGGAAGGAGTTGAGAATTCCTTGATGTCCCCCCAAGGAAAAGTAAAGCAAAATTGTGTCATTCTCAGACACTCATATAATTAAAATCATATAAAATTAAGGCCAAAATGAAATCTTCCTCTTTGTGTTAAAAGTAGTTCGCTTAAGCAGTCCATGTGCCACTGACTGCTCCTGCAGCACATGAATAAGTGACTGGAAAGATTAATTTTAACAGAAATCACAGTTTCGGTCGTTATTAGGCTAGCATTAAGCAAAGCAGCATCCGGCCTCTGAAAGAAGGCAAAGAACAGAATCATCTCGTTTTGCCACAGGCAGTACAATGGCGTTCGTATTCCTCATTTCAGTTTGCAGCTTGCGTACTTGCCTGTATGCAAGCCTTCCACTTGTCACATATTAGGAGAGGACCCTTTTCAGGAAGTGAAAGTTTGAACTTGACATCTCATCTCATCTAGAATGACAACTGCCTGGTTCCTAAACCACAAGTGTTCATTTCCACAATTTGCAATCATCGACCCTGCGCATGCCAAAGCATTCTGGACAGAACCCACAGTGGCGGGCTGGTCTTCTGGCCCACAGCCTTTTCCGCTAAAACCAGGTCCCTAACCAAATACTAAGAAAATATGTGCCCTAAACCCTGAAACAAAAATGTGAATGCAAATTATATGAAAAGAAGCTTCTCCGGGAGCAGAGATGTGTAAATCTAGTTTGTGTATGGAAATCGAGGTTGCTTTGCTAGGCACACCATGCTGAAACAAAGGTTAACAATTTCCTTGACCTTGACTGGCAGATAATTAGTGACACCGAATGACACAAGCTGACCTCAGACTTGGGGCGGGCAGGGGGTGGAAGGAAGAGAATAAAGGAACTGAGGGTTTAGAGTGGGGATTTAGAGCAGACTCTTTCTGGGAAGGGTCAGATAGTATATTTTTAGGCTGCGTGGGCCACTGCGTTTCTGCAGCAGCTCTCTGCCTCTGCCCCTTGGAGTGTGAAAGCTGCCAGAAGTGATCTGTAAATGAATGGGTGTGACCATGTCCCGGTGGAACTATTTATGGCACTGAAACCTGAATTCTTCATTATTTTTACACATCATGAAGTAGCGTTCCCTTTTTGAAACATAATTTTCTAATGTAAAAACCATTTATATTCCATCCTTGATCATTTGCCAGGTTATGGAACTTTGTTCTAACAGTCTGAACAGAGTAAGACAATAGGTCTGGGTCCCAAGGGTAGAGAACCCACACCTAGCAGTGTGCAAACACTTAAATCTTCTTGAATGAATGAATGAATAAGTGATACCGATCTATTGCCAATAGAATTAAGCAGTAAGGAGTTCATGATCTGAGTAGTTCACTTAATTGTATTTTATAGAAGTTACAGCCCAGAATGAATTTGAAATTAAAAAAAAAAAAAAGAGAGAGGATATGGGGTGGGATGTGGGTGGGGGATTCAGGATTGGGCGCTCGTATACACCCATGGTAGATTCATGTCAATGTAAAGACCCAGGGATTGAACCCACATCTCCTGAATTGCAGGCAGATTCTTCACCATCTGAGCCGCCCGGTATATACCTAAATATATGTAATTATAAATAGTATGACCCTGGAGGAGGGCATGGCAGCCCATTCCAGTATTCTTGCCTGAAGAATCCCATGGACAGAGGAGCCTGATGGGCTATAGTCCATAGGGTTGCAAAAGCTGGGCATCAATAGTACAAAACCTGTCTCTTATACACATCTCCATGGTAGATTCATGTCAATGTAAGGCAAACCAATATGGTATTGTAAAGTAAAATAAAGTAAAAATTTTAAAAAAAAATAAAAAATAAAATAAAAAAAATAATAAAGTTTTTATTTAAAAAAAAAAGCTAGTAGAAACACAACATTTTTTCATAGATAATTATTAAAGCTGTAGCTTGAACAACTTAAAATGTAAGTTAATTTTTCTCAGTGTGTTCTAGGTTTCAATTCTATTAAAAAAGAAAATCTGTCCTATGCGATTATTGCATCCATGAGACAATCTACTCAAATTAAATGATACAGATAATTTCAACATAGAAACTCAATCCTTTTGAAATGAAAAAATTATTAAATATCATTCCCAATGTTTTTCCCCAACTCCTCATATTCCACTTGTTATAAATCTTTCCAGGCTTTCACTAGTAAAAGTACTAGTGGTGGTACTAGCAATAAAGAACCTCCCCACCAGTGCAAGAGACATAAGAGACACAGGTTTGAGAAGAGCCGCTGGCGGAGGGCTTGACAACCCACTCAAGTATATTCTTGCCTGGAGAATCCCATGAACAGAGGAGCCTGGCGGGCTACAGTCCATAGGGTCGCAAAGGGTCAGACAAGACTGAAGTGACTCAGCACGCACGCATGCATAAGTCTTTCCATATGTGAAAGATCATCAATTGGCAATATTTTCAATGTCATGAAAAATAAGTTTGATCTTTTTTGTCTACTCTCCCATATACACTGAACTTGTTCCTCTCGTTATTGAAATTTAAAACTACTAATTAGAGCAAATCATTAGTACATGATCTCATAGTTTCACTTGAAGCAAGGCTTCTCGGAATACCTGGAAAACTTGTTAAAACACACACTGCTGGGCCCACCCCTGGAGATTTGGATCCATGAGTTTGCATTTCTCACAAGCTCCCAGGAGGTGCTGATGCTGTGGATCTGTCGACCATATTTGGAAGAAGCAGCAAAAAACACCAGGTTACTTTGTGAACTCAGCCGAAATACTAACTCATTCAATTATTTTTGGAGAAGGAAATGGCAATCCACTCCAGTATTCTTACCTGGAGAATCCCATGGATGGAGAAGCCTAGTAGGTTACACTCCACGGGGTCGCAAAGAGTCGGACACGACTGAGCGACTTCACCTCACCTCACCTCAATTATTTTTATATGGTAAAATGTAACATCTTAAGAATGCTTTTAAACAGATTCAGATTAAAATCCAAGATAGTTGAGAACCATCTGCTTTTAAGATGACTCTTATAAATGATAAACTTGACACACATTCCAGTATGTAGCTTTTTATATATGGTAGGTGGTTCACGAATGTTTGCAGAAAAGAAAAGGAAACCAGGAGTGACAGAGAGTGTATGGGGCCTCACCCAGTTCAAGAGAACAATTAGGAATAGAACTACTGTTATTTCAAATCATGAATGCTTTAATCTAGTCTAGTATAATCATGAGTACATCACTAAACCAGATTTTGCTAAATATGCTATCCCTTTCATTTGACCCTACTCCCAATTTAAAAATACTCCCAAAGAATATTCTCAGATGGTTTACAATATCACAAAACTAGCAGAGAACTCTTATTCTGAGCTTTGCTATACATCTTCCCCAGGAGAATACCCAAGATTCTCTGTCCTGATATGTGCTGCTTCCCCAAAACACTCGCTCCTTATGTGTGTTCCTTGGTCCCCAATTCAGTCTCTAGCAGCAGACATCCTCTCTGTCAACCTCCCAGTAGAGTTAGTGAAGCATTCTGGAGTCGTCCTATTTGTCAGTCTATCGTTAGGGTGTATGCAACCTAGCAAGCTCATGTCTTTATCATCTTCATTACTTGGTAATATGCAGAATGCTTCCTAGTTGAATATTTTATCTTAGACTATCTCAGACTGACCGTTAATCTAAGACATCTATTACAATTCTTCAGCTACATCTTGCATGTCTGTGCAACTTAAATAAACATTTAGCTTATGCTAATACAGGGTCAGCTTAATAGCCTGCCACACAGTAGCCATCTGGGCCATGTTGCCATCATTCTTCCTGACATCTATGAATTTCAACTCAAGGTTTCCAGTGAGGCATTGAAAAGATTACTTTTCCATATTTTACTGCCTGCATATTTCACAGAAAAGAAAATTGAGGCCTAGAGAATTTAACTAATTTGTATGATGGAATGATACTTACAAGCATTATAACCCAGTTCTTACTCTCATTCTGTTTATTTCATCAAAGAACCATATCAAGTATATTCAGCCAGAGTCCATATAGGCAAGAAATGGTGCAGAGGGAAGGAAGGAAATTCTAGTTTTAGAGAAAAAGGGAAAAAATTAAATACATATATAAGCCATTCCCTTCTCCAGTGTATCTTCCTGACCCAGGGATTGAACCCACATCTCCTGAATTGCAGGCAGATTCTTCACCATCTGAGCCGCCCGGTATATACCTAAATATATGTAATTATAAATAGTATGACCCTGGAGGAGGGCATGGCAGCCCATTCCAGTATTCTTGCCTGAAGAATCCCATGGACAGAGGAGCCTGATGGGCTATAGTCCATAGGGTTGCAAAAGCTGGGCATCAATAGTACAAAACAAAATAAAAGAACAAGATAAAGTATGGTGAAAAGATAATCAGGCATATTTCAAGGAATAGAGGAAAAAGAAAGAAAATTATATTCTACCTGAAATTAAGGCAGAAATGTTCCCAAAAGGGAAAAAGAACTATAAGCAAGAAATTAGTCATATATTGGGTCACATTTATACAACAACCTTTAGATTGTTAAAAAAATTCAACCTCGTTTTTGTTTTCACTGCAAAACAGTATGTGTCCCAGAATAGGTACTCAATAAATGTTTGTTGAATTGAATTTAAATTACCCCAGTTTAGCAAGATTATTTCTTTTTCATAGTGCTCTGAGGGAAAAATCGTTAGATGGATTTTTAAACCACCTTTTATAAATGATTCTATAGTGCTGGCCCACTTGAGGATTTTCCTTTGTTAGACTGTAATATTTTGCTTTTGGCCTGTTGTAATTTCCTTCTCTCCTCTGGCACTAAAACTGCAAATAAGACAGACTCACTTGCCAAGTCCCTCCTGTCAAATTTCAAAGATCTCAGGAAACATGTTAAGGGTCTTGAAGCCAACTCCTTTATTCAAAGAGCCAGCTGAACCCTGATTTTTGCTTGTATGAGATTGCTGCCCTTGTTCCATTTCAACCATCCCAGGTAGAGAACAGCATTTTTGCTTGGACTTCAATGCCATGTTTGTGTTTATTTAGAGTTTATGGATATACTACTATAAACAAGAAAAATATCTGAGGAACTTTAGAATTTCAGTTGGAGAAATCATTGCAGTCAGAGCTTTCTCTGGTGGGTAGCCTTAAAGATCCACTGAAGATCCTATTAACCTTTAAGAATTTTGTTTTTCTAGTACAATGTTAAATTTCCCTGAAAGGTTGACATCATGAATAAGCCAAACTTCACAAATATATCATTTTCCAAATAAGGATTGTTGTCTCAAAAGGCCTAGAATACAACTTAGAATTCACTCCCACTCAAATTTCACAAAATTATATATATAAGCAACAAAATTTCACATTTGAAGGAAATTTTCTTCTTTAAACTTATCCCATGATTGGGGGGTGGGGGGCTGGCAGGGGGAGAGTGACTGACCTGATAACTTTCCTATCTCAGCTGATTTTCCATTTATTTAAATGCATGGGACTCTTTTCCTTTGCCACGCACATGTGCATAATAATTATAGTTTAGAATGGGTCAGAGAGGCCATCTGGTCCTAAATTCACTGATGAGAAAATTGAGGCCCAGGAGATTAAAATCCTCTCCTGAGAGGAAGAAAAGAGCCAGAATTAGAAATGAAATCTAATGCCTCCCAGATGATTCTTTCCTCTGCTCTAACAACGTTATTCTTTTGCATTGTCATTTAACTTTTTGTTTACTACCTACCTTTCATCTTGCCAACTAGACTGTCCTTAGTTTAGTTCCAAAGCTACTCAATGAGCGTTATTCTGTTCTCGATGTCATCCTAAATCTTGGAAATAAAAGGTAAGTGATACCTATCCTTCACTCAAGACTGTTTGCCTTTATAGTACCTGTGATAATGAATGTTGAAGAAAATCAGGACCCAGTGCTGATTCATGCACTCCTTCACCAAATATGTATTGAGCACTGTAATGTGACAGGTATTCTTTTTATATACAACAGTGAATAAAAATAATAAAAATTCTTGCCCTTGTAGATTAATATTCAACTGGAAGGAGAGGCAGGAGATTAACAAATAAATACATACGCCTGTTGGTGAAAAGTGCTATAAAGAAAAACAACAAATGAGGGGGCGAAAATGATGAAGGCCCTGTTATAAATAGGCCAGAAAGTCCTTTCTGATAAGATGATCTCTGAGTCAAGATCTCAAGTAAGTTAGACAAATTCAGCTGTTTTGCTGGTTTCCGTTGGGCCCATCAGAAGAGTTACAGTTGGGAATGAAAAGGTGTGGCCATAAAAGGTATAGAAAATTAGAGTCCTTTGGTTTTATTCTAGGTTTACTCTTTTTAAATTATTCATTGAGATTAAATCCACCTAACATAGAATGAACTATTTGATGCATACAATTGGGTGCCATTTTATGTGTTCACACATTGTACAACCATCACCTCTATTTCTGAAAGACTGTCATCACCCCCAAAGAAAACTCCATTTGCATTAGCAGCCAGTCTCCACTCCCAGAAGCTCCAAGTAACCCCCCCCCCTCTACTTTTTCTTCCTCTAGATTTCTCTTCTGGATACTTCATGTAAAGGGAGTTATACTGTCAACTACAAATTGGCACTTGTCATCTAAACTCTACAAGGATTAAATCACATGCTGCTGCAGCTGCTGACCTTCAACAGCCCCTGAAAGGAGTTCAGGGTGGAGAGCAGAAACGAGGCACTCTGTGCTCAGCGTAGTGGGGGCAGGGACTGGCAGAACATGTCTTCAGATAGAAGACAAATATCATTAGATAGAAGACAAAAATCAGTTAGATATTTTCCAGTGAACCAGTGAAGTTGCTCAGTCGTCTCCGACTCTTTGCAATCCCATGGACTGTAGCCCACCAGGCTCCTCTATCCATGGACTTTTCCAGGCAAGAGTACTGGAGTGGGTTGCCATTTCCTTCTCCAGAGGACTTTCCTAAACCAGGGATCAAACCCATATCTCCTGCATTGCAGGCAGATGCTTTACCGTCTGAGCTACCAGGGAAGCTCAGGAGCTGATTTTATGAGCTTAATTCTTGTATCTTCTCATATTTAGAACAGCACTAAAATCCTCCATGGTGATGACTGCTTCTCATGACTAGCAGAAACCTTCTTAAAAAAAAAAAAAAAATGAGCTTGACTGCATGTATTCCCCCTTCAACAACATCGCATATATACTGACCTTTTCCCCTACCTCTTTGGAGCAGTTTCTCAGAGCTGTCTGAAACGCTGTGTCCCAGGCTGCAGTCCTCAATTTTCCCCCAAATAAAGCTGAATTGGCAACTCTCACATCGTGCATTTTTTTAAGTTGACAGTACAATATGTGAAACATTTTGTCTTGGGCTTTTTTCTCTTTACATCATGTTTTCAAAGTTCATCGACATTGTGGCACATGTCAGTACTTCCTTCCTGTTATAGCTGAATAGTTTTCCATTGATTGTATAAGCCACAGTTTATAGACTACCCACAGATCAGTACTGGGCTGTTTCTACCTTTTGGCTATTGTGAATAATGCTCCTAGGAAACTTTTGTACAAGTATTTGAGCACCTGTTTTCCAATTTAATAATGGATTGCCCCTCTTTAATCCATTTCTGAATCTATTCACAAACCATCTTTGAAACTGAAAAATGTTTAAAATGATGCCACAGTGGTGATGGAACAAGTATACTTGAAGCCTCTAAATGAATGCCTGGCACATAAGAAGACTTCAATAAATGGCAGTTGTTATAATTAAAATGGATAACCAACAAGGACCTACCATATAGCACATGGGACGCTGATGTGGCAGCCTGGATGGGAGGGGAGTCTGGGGGATGATGGATACATGTATATGATACATGTATAGGTATGGCTGAGTCCCTTCTCTGTTCACCTGAAACTATCACATCATTGTTAATCGGCTATGCTGGGCCGTGCTTAGTCACTCAGTAGTGTCTGACTCTTTGCGACCCAACAGACTGTAGCCCTCTAGGCTCCTCTGTCCATGCAGATTCTCCAGGCAAGAATACTGGAGTGGGTTGCAATGCCCTCTTCCAGGGGATCTTCCCAACACAGTGATCAAACCCAGGTCTCTCGCATTGCAGGCGGATTCTGTATCATCTGAGACATCAGGGAAGCCCAGGAATACTGGAGTGGGTAGCCTATCCATTCTCCAGGGGTCTTTGCAGTCCAGGAATCAAACTGAGGTCTCCTGGATTGCAGGCAGATTCTTTACTAGACGAGTCATCTATACCCCAAAACAAAATAAAAGTTTAAATATATATATATATATGGAAGCTGTTACTTTCAATAATAATAATTAAAAGAACACAGTGTTAAATAGCACACAGTGAGTGCAACCTCCCAGAGAATTCTTCCAATCGGGAGGGTAGAAGTCACTAGGGGGCCAGATCCTTGTGGAGAGTCAAGCTTTTTACAGCCTATCCCTACATTCTTCAGCCGCCTCATCTACTTCTCAGTAGTTGGAGAAATGGGCCGGAATTTTTCCCAGCACTCAAATCATTTATCTGCCATATTCTAAGATGTTCACTAGGCTCCAGATTTGCCAGTGGAATTCCTCTGGGTTTTTCCCTGTAATTACACAAACCTTGTTGTGAAAAACAAATGGAAAGAGATTGCTGTGTTTCTGACTGTGTAGCTTGGCATGAACTGAATCTCTAATTTATTTATTTAACACACAAATGCTGACATCATTGCCTGAAGCATATCAAGCCGGTCTGATTCCAACTTGTTTGGCACCTAAAGTCAACACCATCTACATGAATTGGGACAATAGAAATTCCATTTTTATCTAGAGCTAAATAACTGCTCAAATAATCACTCAATCTTTTGAAGGGCTAGGACTTTGGAGATGCCCTAGAATTTAGGTGATCTTGAGATAGTCCTAGTGCTTCTGTGACTTGTTTTGACCACCAAGAATATAATATTTTCTTTATTCTACTTCCTCATTATATTAAGGTTATTTTATCTGATGCTATGTACTTCACCAAAGGTTGCAAGACTGAGTCTATATTTTTATCTAGTCCAGTCAATTTCTTCAAATGGTTATGAGTTTTACAAGTCATTTAATGTCAATTTTGCCTTCTTTTTTAAAATTTCATCTAAAGTTTCTTTTATACATTGTTACTGTTTAGTTGCTAAGTTGAGTTCAACTCTTCACAACCCCATGGATTGTAGCCAGTGAGGCTCCTCTGTCCATGCAATTTTCCCGGCAAGAATACTGGAGTAGGTTGTCATTTCCTTCTCCAGGGTATCTTCCTGACCCAGAGATCGAACCTGCATCCCTTGCACTGGCAGGCAGATTCTTTACCACTGAGCCACCAGGTAAACCCAAAAAGAGCATTTTCCTTCCCCACGGGGGAATCAAACCTCAGTCTTGAGTGACAGGCTGGGACACTCACCACCATACTAACAAGGACGGCCTTTCGTGCACTACAATATTAATAATGTCAATGAACGAAAATTGTGACAATTGGACTAACTCTGTAATTTGTAGTTCCTGGCCAAAGTCAACTTAATATCATCATAGAAGTGGAGATTTTAAGAAAACCAGGTCCTTCTGGAGCAAATAAAAGAGTCCTCTTTACAATAACCAAGATGCCTGCTCCTACATATGTACTTACAGCTCCTCTACCTACAGAAATCACCACTGGCTCTGTTTTAGTCACCCTGTAGCTGTCTACCTTTTCCATGTCCCACATTCCAGACAGAAGTAAGCTTTCAGAAAATTCTCTGAAAACATTAAAAGCAAAACACAGCAACAAGATGCCTTCACTGTTTCAGGGCTGAGTGACCCAACAGACTTATCATCACAGCTGAGGCCAAACTCCAAACAAAACCAGTATCATTGTAAGCAACATTTCTCTGCAAGGAAAATATTTTGCAACTTTGAAACTTCATTGTCATTGACTAAGTAAACTATACAAGGCAGACAGACAAAGGTGCAAAATGAGATTCTGATGCTGCAATCTCCATCTTCTTACTAGAATGTCTTTAGGAACAGGATTTGTATCTCTTGTGCCTGGTGATTACTACAGTGATGCTAAATGAATTTGGAAATGAATAGGTATTTAATTTATGTTAGTTGTTGGGCAAATAGGTTCAATAAATTCCTCTTCCTATACGTATATGTGTATGTACACCTGATTCATTTTGCTGTATGCTTGAAACTAACACAATGTTGAAAATCAACTATATGCCAAAAAAAATTTTTTTCTTAAAAAGTATAGTAATTTTCAGTAAGAAAAAAATCCTCTTCCTAGAGCTTGAAAACTCAAGGAACAGACAGTGCTTATTGCTGAGTCTGTAAGAAGTATATTAATCCTTTATTTGGATATATTGAATAGATTGTTCTGGAAAAATAAAGCCAATCATTTTGTAAGAAAGAATCATTTTTGTTTATTTCAAACTTGCCCCATTATCTGTCTTTCTCCTCCACTGGACAAAAAATTGTTTCACGGAAGAAACTCTATCTTACTCATGTATATAGCTACACCAGCTAACATAGTGCCTATCATTAGTTTCATAATAATTTCTAGAATTTCTATTTCCTTAATAATTTTGGTTACTGTTAAACTGAATCCTTAAGAGGTTAATTATGGAGTAAATCAGTAAGATGGGATGGAGGCCCCACTCCTAAAAGCAATGACCACTGGACTGAGAATTCTGCACAGTGGCAACCATGATCCCATTGAATTTATTGTTGAGGAAACTCTCTTCCATCCAGTATTGATATAAGTGCAAGGGAGAGGGCCTAGGTTTTGGCCAGCAGTGGCCAGTGGATTTTGGCCACTCTGATTTAGAAAAGCCGTAAGTCTTTCCCAAGTCCTGTCTCCGTGGTGCGCCAGCTTGGAGACATTATGCCCTGCATTGATTTCTCCATGGAATTGAGGTTCCTTGATGAAATTCCACTGCTTTCCCTTGAAATGTAAATACATTTCCTTAAATGCAAGAGCATCTGTTAGGAATCTTTCATCATAAGGTTAGGATTTCTGTGACAGAGGATGTTGCCTACAGAAAGGTTTTCTATACAAACCCACCCCTTCCACCGTTCCCCCAGCTTAGGGCATTGGACCACTCTCAAGGCAGTCTAGCCCCTGTGGGAGTTCTGAGGGTGGTAAGGGCTTCAGAAGAAGAGGGACCCCAAGGCGTGGGGGGAAATTCCTTTGGGAATGTGAATGAGTGAATTTTCCAAAAGTTGTGGAAGAGTAGAAAGAACACCCAGGAGAAAGAAAGGAAGAAAGCACAATGGAAAGAAGGAAGTAAGAGGGGAGGTGTCCAGAGGTCTGGTGCACATGGAAACCTTATGAGCAAGCCAAGGCAGGGGCGTTATGTTCACTTTACTAGTGAGGAGACTGAGCCTCAGGGAGGCTATTTGGTCTAACTCTCACAAGGAGTGGAGCTGAGGCTTGAACCCCAGTCTCCAGATTCCTGGTTCTGTAGTCTTTCTGCTACAGAGACTACAGTATCTTTCTTCCTTCGTCTTCCTTAGAGTTGTGCCTACTAAACATTTCTGTGAAAGATTGATTCACACCTGGTTAAAAGGCCTGGGTACAGGGACTTCTGCCCTGGAGTGTCTGTGATCAAAAAGTTTCATCAGGAGGAGAGTGATGAAATCAGTTATCCCAGGGGTTCCCTGGGATAGAAGATGACTTGATATGGCATGATCCCAAGACATATTGTTAAGTATAAAATAAACCTGATTTTTTTTTATCATTAGATGTGTATAAGAGACAGCCCTTCCCACCCATCTAGGTCATTGCAGAATACCAAACTGTGCTATGTATCAGCCTGTACAATATCAACCCAAGGTTCCCCAGGGACAGGGCTTCTCAACCAAGAAAGGAAAAGTTCTATGGCTCCCACTCTGCCCCCCTGGAATCCACAGTCACTTGTCTGCCCCACCCTCCAGCATAATTAAGGTGCAGGGCTATGAAAGCCAACTCCAGAGCGCTCCCACAGCAGCTCTCTGCAGAACTCTGGGCTGTGTCTCTAGAGCGAGAAATCCTCTAGCTAGGACACCTGGGAGGAGCCCCAGAGGAGTCCGCTCCTCCAGGGAGCAATTTACTCTACCTGGATGCCATGGAGTAATAACAAGAAAAGAGGAACCATCAGCAAGAAAAAACCTGGAGGCAGACAAACAACTCAGAGCTGTATGAGCAGAGAAAAGCAAGTGTCCAGCAGACTTCAGCAGAAACCCTGGGGCAGCAGCAGAAGCTGGGAGGTGGGGGTTTCCACAGAAGTGGGGGTCACAGAAATCGTGTCTCAGGTGGAAAAAGTGACATTGCAATGGGGACCTCAAGGCAGTGGCTCAAGCAACTAATTGGTTGCTTAGCAGAGCAATGGTGGAGTCTGAAATCCTCAGAACTGCAAGGCTGGTGCGGAAGCGAAGATTCAAGGCTGAGAGGGGTCCAGAGAGAAGCCAGGTCAGTATATCCGTGGTGAACAAGGGCCTCCCTGGGGATGGCACTGCCAGGCGCCGGGCGGTGGGACTCTGCAGCGACCACCATCATGGAGGTGATGAGCATCTTCAGGAACACCTGAGAGCTCACATCAAGGGAATGCAATGTTTTGCCTTCCTCTCCTCCCTTCAACCCTGTGTAAGTCATCTAATTTGGCATGAAGCTCAGTGCCACAAAGCCATCTCAAATCTGATAAAAGATCCCTGAATTAGCCGGAGAATTTTATCACCCAAGGCTAAATTTGGGGGATACAAAGCCAACATCAGAGGAGATGAAATTACTAGCAGCAGTGGGACTGTCCAGTGTTTATTGAAGGCAAGAACTCTGCAAAGGGTCCATATGACAAATGTATA
The DNA here is from genome assembly GCA_006410635.1 of Cephalophus harveyi. NCBI lineage: Eukaryota > Metazoa > Chordata > Mammalia > Artiodactyla > Bovidae > Cephalophus > Cephalophus harveyi. Next base: position 499,742 of record SJYT01081327.1, read on the forward strand.
TCTACCGACAGAAGCTTGTTAGACCAAATGGAATGTTCAATAAAGTGTATCTCATAAATTATATAATCCATCCCGACTTTCCTGCTTCCTGTTTTTTTTACTAAAATTCATGTTTGTTGTACTGTAGGCATGATCATAAGTACATTTTACTTAATCTGAATTTTATTCCTAAATCCTAAATATACCCCCAGGACACATCTTAACAGTTTAGGGAGATTTATAGCTACTAAAGAATATTAATTAAAACTTTCTTTTGTTCTATTATGAATTCAGGTTCTCTAAAAAGTAGATTATATATAAGCTTTCTTTCCCCTGATGTGTAATTTATAACTAAAGGATATACAATTCTTTGGGAAATACATTGCTGTCCAAGGTTATAGTACTACAACACACTATTATTATTATTATTATTATATATATTACAGCATATCATTACACAAGATTACTGTTATAATCTAGCTTGAAGTCGTATATTAATACATATCTTTGTCTTTAACACATATTTGATTAGACACAGGTCAAGTGTGGGGAAGACTCAGAAACGAAGTGAATTTCAGAGATGGCTGAAGCTGAAGACTTGAGCCTATGGACTAGATGCATCCTAAAAACTGTGATTTTTATGCCACATATTTCAAAATGTTGCATTAATTTTTAAAAATTGCTGAAATCTCACATAAAAACTATAACTGGGGGCTTCTGGTGAGAAAGAGGCCTGGCCTCTCTTTGCCTGCCTTCGCTTATAACAACCATCTGTGGGAACTGAGCACTTGGCCCTACATGGCTCCCATAGGCCCCTGGGTTCACAGCTCCTGAATTTGCAGCCTCTGCGCTGAGGATGAAGCAATGCGAGGGAGCAAGGAGGGGTGAGACAGGGTACGAGCTGTGATGGGAGGAAGGTGAGGATGATGGTCCCTGTTCTGTTGACTATACACATACAGTGTGTAAGGCACATGACTCTACAATTTATTGTGACACCAGAATGCTCTGCTTAATGCTGAAGACTCTGCGACTCTGTCCTTGTACTTAGAGACGTGAAGAAGAGACAAAGGAAGAGAAAGCAGCCAGCGTTAGCCGCTCAGTCACGGGCATCCATCACTCGGTTTGGTCTGACTCTTTGCGACCCCATGAACTGTAGCCCGCCAGGCTCCTCTGTCCATGGGGTTCTCCAGGCAAGAATACCGGAGTGGGTGGCCATGTTTTCCTCCAGGGGATCTTCCCGACCCAGGGATAGAACCCAGGTCTCCTGCATTGCAAGCAAACTCTTCACCATCTGAGCCACCAGAGAAGCCTCTCTAAGAGGCCAAGAAAGAGAAAGCAGCCATCCCTCCTCACTGCATAACCAAGGGGAATGAGCATCTGGTGGGGGAAATGAAAGAAACTGAGTCAGGAATGACCCTGAGCATCATTTAAGCTTTTCCTTGTGATTTGGTCATCCCTGCTGCTGCTATTTAGTCACAAAGTGGTGTCCGACTCTTTTGCAGCCCTATAGACTACAGCCCACCAGTCTCCTCTGTCCATGGGATTTCCCAGGCAAAAACACTGGAGTGGGTTGCTGTTTCCTACTCCGGGGGATCTTCCTGATCCAGGGATCAAACCCATGTCTCTTGCATTAGCAGGCGGGTTCTTTATGGCTGAGTCACCAGGGAAGCCCTTGGTCATTTCCATACACATCAAATTTTTTGTGTGTGCACTTCAAGGGCTCTCGAGAAATGTTGGCAGATATTCCTTAAATTAATTTTCAATTCTTATGCCCTTGTCACTTCAGTATAATAGAATTCTTACAAGCTTTTACTTTTTATTGAGGTATAATAGATACAACATTATATACATTTCAGGTGTACAACATAATTATTTGATATTTTATATATTGTGAAATAATTACCGCCATGTCTAGTTAACATCTGTGACCGCACACAGTTACAGAAATTTCGTGACTGTGATGAGAACTAAATATATTTTAAACAAGCAAAAAAAAATGGAGTTTTTCAAATTCAAAAAAAATACATGCACGTCTATATTCATAGCAGCACTATTTACAATAACCAAGACATGAAAGCAACCTAAATGTCCACTGATTGATGAATGGATGAAGAAGTTATGGTATCTATGTACAATCAAATACTACTCACCCATTAAAAACAGTGAAATAATGCTACTTTCAGCAACACTAATGGACCTAGAGATTATCATACTACTAAGTGAAGAAAGTCAGACAAAGAAAAATAATATCATTTGTGTGTGGAATCTAAAAAAGAATGATATGAATGAACTTATTTTACAAAACAGAAATAGACTCACAGACACAGTAAAATTACAGTTACCTAAGGGAAAAGGAGATCCAACCAGTCCATCCTAAAGGAGATCAGTCCTGAGTGTTCACTGGAAGGAATGATGCTAAAGCTGAAACTCCAGTACTTTGGCCACCTCATGTGAATAGGTGACTCATTGGAAAAGATTCTGATGCTGGGAGGGATTGGGGGCAGGAGAAGAAGGGGACGACAGAGGATGAGATGGCTGGATGGCATCACTGACTCGATGGACGTGAGTTTGAGTGAACTCCGGGAGTTGGTGATGGACAGGGAGGCCTGGCGTGCTGCAATTAATGGGTCGCAAAGAGTTGGACACGACTGAGCGACTGAACTGAACTGAGCTGAACTGAAGGGGAAAGGGGGGTATAAGTAAGCAATTATGAGATTAACAGATACACAATACTGTATATAAAATAGATTTTTTTAAAGGACTTACATATATATATACAGTATAACTGAATCATTTTGCCGTTCACCTGGAACACTGTAAATCAACCATATTTCAATTGTTTAGAGAAGATATGAGAAAATAGAACAGCAACGATAAAAAAAAAAGAGTCCCTCTGACCTGTGGCATCACTTGCCCCAGGCTTGATGGACTCAGACTGTGGTACTTTGGCCCAACTTTTACAGATTCTCTGTCTCCTCTCTCTGCAGAGAACCATTATTATGTAATCTGCCATTTTTCTCATCCACTACCTTATTTGCAGGCTGCTATCTAAGCAGGAGACTGATAACTTCTGGAGAGCAATGACTAATAAGTTCATAAGAAGAATTTTCTTTGATATCTGTTCATGGTTTTCTTTGGCTTATTTTGGGGTTTGCATCTCATGAGCTTTTCCATAAGGTAAGGTAAGAGGAAGGTCACAGCACTTATGTGTCCACAGATTGAACTGCTGGGTCTTCATAAAAAACACTTAAAATATTTCATTTGTTAAAAAAGTTTTATTTCTTCAAAACAAAAAGCTCATTTTTATTGTTCAAAATGTGTATGGCTGTGCTTACCAAACAGCTTCAGGTCTTAACTGTTTATGATTTTAACTCCAAATACCTACTCATGAAGAATGTTTCCCTAGCTTATGAGTGATACAAGATAACAAATAAACATTTATCAAAGGCTAGAAAATGTGTAATAAAAACAACTTTGGAAGGTCTCATTTATTTTTTCCATTCTTAGTTCTGCTCTGGTCTGACAGAAAAAAAAAAAAAAAGTGAACTAGTTCTTCTAGAAATTGCCCTTAATGCAGCAATAATTCTTAGATCCTGCAATCTCAGGAGAGTTATGGCAGTGATGTCACTCTTTCTATAACACATGAGTGTCAATAGCGCTTTGAAATGATCACTGGTGTTCTGTGATTATTATCTGTTTCTTCAGTGTGTTTGCTTTCCACTTGCTTAGCTGCACCTACATGCACACGCCAACATACATACACAGACACGCTTTCTACCAATCGTCACTTGTCCACATCTAAACTTAAAATAACCAAAAAACTGTGTCTGAATCTGCAACGTTTAGATTTAATTTCTTTTTCCCTCTTTCTCCCTCTAATAAATATGGTATGTCAACCCCACCTTCATCTGAACCCACTATCTATAACTAATAGCCCTTCCCAAACCTTATTACACTTCTAGTGGTCTATTTAACTAGCCAACTAGGCATGAAGCTCCAGCCTCATTTCCAGCATGAAGAATAACTTTTGTTTTAAATCATGATTTTTCTCTGATGAAAATAGTGAATTTAACATACAGTGACCAAAGCATAACGCCTCAAGGCGACAACTGAACATCTCTTTTATTCTAGAAGTCAGGCTTTGGGGAAATCTAGCCATCTTGAACACAAATATGAGTGCAGAAGTAAGTTAGGCATGAGTGTGGAAAAAATCCAGGTCATTAAATCATAAAGTGTGCCTAACGTTGCATTTATTTAGCCAGCTGCTTGCTGAGTATGCACCAAGCATGTTTATGCCCTGTGCGCATTGCTTCCCCCTCGCAATAATTCAGATCAGAGAAAAAATTACTGTCAAATAAAATGGCAATTCAATCAAGAACAAGTAAGGCTTTAAGGCAGATTTAAACTAAGACACTAGCCATAAGTCCACAGAAAGTCAGGATATTAGACAATAGCAGTGTAAGAACACATGGGTGCTGTAAAGCACGCATTTGAGGTTGAGATTTCTATATAGTATAAAATTTTCCAAGGGCCTGACATTATTAACCCCATCCACCCCCACAAGAACCCCAAAGCATAGATACCCATTTTACAGATGTGGCTGAGGGTAAGTCACTCAGCCAGGATTATCCTCGGTTAGAGTCAGAACTAGATGTCGAGTCGTGGGAGATGAAACCTCTGAGTCTGTAACAAGCTACACTGGGCTTCCCTGGTGGTCTAGTGGTTGGGATTCTTCCTGCAAATGCAGAGGACAAGGGTTGGATCCTTGGTTGGGGAGGATCCCACCTGCCATGGAGCAGCCAAGCCTGCCATGCGCCACAACTGCTGAGCCCAAGCTCTGGAGCCCACAAGCCGCAACTAATGAAGCCCTCGAGCTCTGGGGCCTGTGCTTTGCAATGAGAGAGGCCACCGCAATGAGAAGCCTGCTCACCGCAACAGAAAGTGGCCCCCACTTGACGCAATTAGAGAAAGCCCACTCACAGCAACGAAGACCTAGGGCAGTCAAAAATAAAGAAATAACTCTTAAAAAAAAAAAACTACAGCATCCATTACCATGGTACCAATGGGCAAGAGAAATGGTTTTTCTTTTGACCTGGTGATGTGGCATTCTGTAAGGACTCTGAAATGCTAAAAGATGAAGTGTGGTGGTTGTTTAGTTGGGCGTTACTGCTTTGCGATCCTATGGACTGTAGCCTGCCTGGTTCCTCTGTCCATGGAATTCTGCAGGCAAGAATACTGAGGTGGGTTGCCATTTTCTTCTCTAGGGGATCTTTCCAACCCAGGGACTGAACCGGGTCTCCTGCAATCCTGACAGATTCTTCACCATGTAAGCCATCAAGAAAGGCCCAAGCCCCTCCCAATTTCCCCTAGTTGTCAAGGCAACACATACCAGTGAGCCTTAATTTTCAGGCTTTACACGGCAGGTGGAGGAGTATGGAGAAAAACCGAAGAAGAGAGATAAGAAAAAAGTGGAGAGCTTAGCACCCGGAAGCTGAATGAAAAAAATTATTTGAAGGGTAGGTTAGAGGCAGCTCCAAGCAAACCCTAGGGGGAAACCCCTCAAGGGCAGAGAAGTAGCAAATGATTTCCATTTCTTAACTATTATTTATTCGGAGAAGGCGATGGCACCCCACTCCAGTACTCTTGCCTGGAAAATCCCATGGGCAGAGGAGCCTGGTGGGCTGCAGTCCATGGGGTCGCGAAGTGTCGGACACGACTGAGCGACTTCCCTTTCACTTTTCACTTTCATGCATTGGAGAAGGAAATGGCAACCCACTCCAGTGTTCTTGCCTGGAGAATCCCAGAGATGGGGGAGCCTGGTGGGCTCTATGGGGTCGCACAGAGTTGGACACGACTGAAGCGACTTAGCAGCAGCAGCAGCAGCATGAAGTAGCAATAAGCTAATGACAAAGTCAGTTGAAGGAGCTCTTCAATACTATTTAAAAGGGGACTGTATTTGATCGGATTCCCCTTTCTCTTTTCAGCTGACAGTGTTAGCAGCTTAGGTGCAATAGGACCTATGTTCAAAACAGCAGGGAGACAGATGGTTTCTGCTGAGCACGGGGAAAGCTGGATCATTGATTTCCATGCAGTGTGATGTCTGTCCTGGGGACTGGAAAGATGCTGTTAGGTGGGGCCAGGAACCAACATAAATAAATACACACAGTGGTTTCCCTTGCAGCATTCTTCAGTCCTAACGAAAGCCAGGTTAAAGTCTCAGTTCAATCTACTAGGTTCTTTATCTCCACTCTTGCGCTGAGTAACCTCCTCGCTGGAGTCAGTGTACCCCCCATCGAGAGGCTGGGGCAGCCCACGCCATCTGGCTAGCATTCAAGTCTTCAGGTATCTCCTATTCATGCCAAATGAGACTGGTCTTCCATTCTGGTGGCGAAATAAATGTTCCTATTTAAATAAATGTGACTCAATAGAAATAAACCAGTAAACAAACTTGAGGCAAACACTTAAGTAAACAAGTCCAGGTGTTACACAAAGGTAGTAAAACTATCAGTTTTGTAGGTGATAGGCTGAAAAAGAAAACACTGAGTTAGAGACATGTTTTTATGTATGTATATGTGTGTGTGTGTATGTGTACATTTATTACATATATATATATATATCCTGATTAGTTTCAGATCTTCTTGTCTGACAAAGAGTATCCTTTAAAAAACTTGAAAAGGAACTAAAAAGTATCTATGTGGTAGTATTAGTCGCTCATTCATGTCCAACTCTTTGTGATCCCATGGACTATATAGCCCACCAGGCTCCTCTGTCCATGAAATTCTCCAGGCAAGAATACTGGAATGAGTTGCCATTCCCTTCTCCAGTGGATCTTCCTGACACAGGGATCAAACCTGTGTCTCCTGCATTGCAGGCAGATTCTTTACCATCTGAACTGCCAGGGAAGCCCTGTGCCTATTTAAAAAAAAAAAAAAAAGTTGTCAATTCCCAGTGATAGGACCAAGGGTAAACATCTATTTCACTAAATAATGCTTTTTCCTAACTAAGAGTTTACATAGTAGGTAACCAATGAGTACTCTATAATCACTTCTAGAGATGAAATGGTAACGGAAGGCAGTAAGCTTTATTCTTCATGATAACGGAATATACGTGGTTCATAGAGTCTGAGTTCCTGTCCAGAGATTAGGCAAAAAGACTCTTCCCCCAAACTTTCTGTAACACCTTTGTCTCAAAATTTCAGTACACGGTTCTTCTATTGGATGACCACCACCAAACACTCAGAACCATCAGGAGCATCCGCCCTTCGTGGTGCCCAGGTTTCATCTCAGAACATTGTCAGGCAAAGTCAGAGTCATTGTGGTGTAAAGATTAGACCACAGGAGGTGGACCCAGAAACAGGTATGCCCCTTAATGTGGTGAATGCTCCAATTCCTGCCAATTCAGGAAAAACTCAGAATTCAGAGAATTTGGTAAATGTTGACCAGTCTAGGCAAATAGTCAGGGTTAGTATGTATAAGATGGAATAACAGTAACAGGATTATCTGTACTGGTAAGAGGGCCAGGAAAGTGTAAGTGTTAGTCACTCAGTCATGTCTGAGTCTTAATGACCCCAACCGGACATCGGAAGGCCCGAGGAGACAGGTACTTTAAGAGGTCCGTTCTCATGACCTCAGCCAACGGTAAATGAGGAAGTCCCCTAGAAGGGTTAGGTCCTTAGTTTGGACCTAGAGGACGCGACGTCCGTCTAAGAAATGGTATACTCGGTGGTCTCTCAGTCCCCTAGGTCCATTTTTCGTTTTAAGTCTTTAGGACGTCCGTCGTAGATCAGGCACCGTTCGGAGACAACCGACGACGACCCTAGAACGGTGATCGTCACTCGAGTCCTGGACCGGAGGGTCAGTGTTCCTCCTGACCGTTCTAGATCCTTCTTGGAGTTAAGACCTCCTCGTGTCAAATGCTTCCATATCTAAGATCCTATACGACGACTAGGAGATTACGATTCATCCAGGTGCCCATCCAACCCAGGGTTTGTGATCCACCAAGACGGTAGTAATCGGAGTTACAACCCGATTCCGAAGGATTCAGGGGACTACCCTGACTCCAGTTCTTTACCAGGAGATAGAACCTCCGTTTCTACTTAGAAGTACACGTTCACTTCAGAAGGGTCTCCGTCCTTCTTCTCCTTAAGTCTCCTACTCTTAGTCCGTTCCCGACACGTGTATTACCTTCCACTACCACACTAGAAAGACACTAATAAACCTTTTTAGTACTGGACACTCCTAGTCACCAGGTCGGAAGATTTAAACCATCCGTACGAAGTTTCCGCCGAATCACCATTTCTTAGACGGACGGTTTCGGCCTCTGAAGCCAAACTAGGGGCCCAGACCTTCTAGGGGACCTCTTCCCTGACCGAGGGGTGAGGTCATAAGAACGGACCTTTTAGGGTACCTGTCCCCTCCGACCTCCCGATGTCAGGGACCCCAGTGTTTCTCAACCTGTGTTGAATCACTTTGCCGTTGTTATGAGACTTAGTTACCAAGTACAGGTCCCCGTCCCATGCTGCTGCTGCTGCTAAGTCGCTTCAGTCGTGTCCGACTCTGTGCAACCCCATAGACAGCAGCCCACCAGGCTCCCCGTCCCTGGAATTCTCAGGCAAGAGCACTGGAGTGGGTTGCCATTTCCTTCTCCAATGCATGAAAGTGAAAAGTGAAAGCAAAGTCGCTCAGTCGTGTCCAACTCTTAGCAACCCCATGGGCTGCAGCCCACCAGGCTCCTCCGTCCATGGGATTTTCCAGGCAAGAGTACTGGGGGCAGGGATGACGTGAGTCTGTTCTCTTTGAGAAGATCACTCAGTGACGAGAATTCTTACATGCCCCAGCATCCTATAAATCTCTGCTATGAACAAATCAAAGTTATACAGTCTTAATATAACTTTTTTGGGGGGGGTGGTGGTCACACAGTGTGGCTTGTGGGATCTTAGTTCCTTGACCAGGGATTGAACTCATGCCCTCAGCAGTGAAAGCATGAAGTCCTAATCACTGGACCCCCACAGAAGTCCCAATTAAAGCTTACTTCTATTTTAGTCCTCTGTGAATGTGGGAGTGGAGGGTATGCTGGGAAGCTTCTTCCTTGAGAAAAAGAAAACAAAACCTCTCTAAGTATTTAAAGACACAGAAACTGTCATTTAGTGGTCTCTTGTTGGAGCCCGAGCAATGTCTGTTCAACATTTCAAGAATTAAGTTTAGCAATCATTCAGAAATAGACAGCAAAGCAGAGAGCCTAGGAATTATTATTATTTTTTTTAGTACCAGACTGGAAAAAATTAGATACTCATCTATGACATACATTTGAGAAATAGTTTCCAACTGCATAGAATAAATATCATTAATTATTTGAAATCCCTTAAGACCTAGCTATTGATGTGTGGTGCAAGGACCAGCAGCATGGGCATCCCTTGGGAGCTTTTTAGAAATGATGAGCCTTTGCTTCAGTCTAGACCTACTGAATCAGAACCTTCGATTTAATGAGGGTTCCAGGTGATTCATATGCACGCTATGTTTGAGAAATACTCTGAGATATTTACTAGTACCTTTACCTTTTCAGTATGTGCAATAAAGAAAATTTAGAAAATTACATTCATTTCTTATGCAGAAAACTCTCCATCATAGTTACCATTTTCTGTTTGTGTCGTTTGGTCAGTAAATTGTGTCTGACTTTGTGATACGCAGATGACACCACCCTTATGGCAGAAAGTGAAGAGGAGCTAAAAAGCCTCTTGATGAAAGTGAAAGAGGAGAGTGAAAAAGTTGGCTTAAAGCTCAACATTCAGAAAATGAAGATCATGGCATCTGGTCCCATCACTTCATGGGAAATAGATGGGGAAACAGTGGAAACAGTGTCAGACTTCATTTTTGGGGGCTCCAAAATCACTGCTGATGGTGACTGCAGCCATGAAATTAGAAGACACTTACTCCTTGGAAGAAAAGTTATGTCCGACCTAGATAGCATTTTCAAAAGCAGAGACATTTCTTTGCCGACTAAGGTCCATCTAATCAAGGCTATGGTTTTTCCTGTGGTCATGTATGGATGTGAGAGTTGGACTGTGAAGAAGGCTGAGCACCGAAGAATTGATGCTTTTGAACTGTGGTGTTGCAGAAGACTCTTGAGAGTCCCTTGGACTGCAAGGAGATCCAACCAGTCCATTCTGAAGGAGATCAACCCTGGGATTTCTTTGGAAGGAATGATGCTAAAGCTGAAACTCCAGTACTTTGGCCACCTCATGCGAAGAGTTGACTCATTGGAAAAGACTCTGATGCTGGGAGGGATTGGGGGCAGGAGGAGAAGGGGACGACCGAGGATGAGATGGCTGGATGGCATCATGGACTTGATGGACATGAGTCTGAGTGAACTCTAGGAGATGGTGATGAACAGGGAGGCCTAGCGTGCTGCGATTCATGGGGTCACAAAGAGTCGGACACGACTGAGCGACTGAACTGAACTGAACTGATGGACTGTAGCCTGCTAGGCTCCTCTGGCCATGAGATTTCCCAGGGAAGAATACTGGAGGGAGTTGTCATTTCCTTCTCCAGGGTTCTTCCTGACCGAGGGATCGAACCCACATCTCCTGGATTGGCAGGTGGAATCTTTACCAACTGAACCAATAGGGAAATGAAATTACCATTTGTTACCTTTAAATATAGCTCTTAATTGGTGAAAATAAATATACTAAGGAACTACTTCCTATCTCCACTCTCCACCTCAACCATTTTAAAATGGTGAAAACTCCCTTATACTCAGCAAACTTATCAGAAACACAAGTGGGATGAGGAACGGTGTGAGGAGCAGAAAGGAAGTCCATGCATTCAGGAAAAGCCCTGGGAGGACTGGGGAGAAGACAAAAGGCTGAAGAGATAGACTGGAGAGAAACTGAAAGCCTGGATCATCTATGGTAAACGCACACACGGTTGGATGCTTGGTTTCATAAATCACAAAAATCTCTGATTTCTGATCTTGCCTCTTCACTGGATGCTCAAGTGGAGAACCAGCTTCTTCTTCATCTGATTTGCTAGTTCCCAGGTGATATGCTTATTCCTGGGCCCTGTTGGTTTTCAGATATCTATTCTGTCTGCAACTATTACTCCCACACTTTTATTTTTCTAAGTGATCTGCTTCAAAGATCACACAAGCCTCTCTTCTAACTCTTCCATAAGCCAAGTTATCTCAAGGCAGATTGGAGAACCATAGTCTAGGATATTTTTTTTTTTGAGGACCCAAAATTCAAATGCAAAGTATCTTTTGGCTCAACAAAGTCTTCTGAATCAGGACCCATACTTTAGCCACCTCTTCCTTTTGGGTGTGGTGGTTGCTTGTAGCTGGTATGAAATCTCTCATGAGAATTAGTTTGTGTTTGCTTCAGAGAGTTGGAAGATGGGCAAAGTTTGAAGAATGCTGATTAGAACATCAGAAGGACCTTGTGGAAGTGACTTTGAGCTATGGAGTATAGACGATTGGGCAGCCAAGAAAATGATGGCGCTCAACAAAAGTAAGATGATTTAATCTAGCAACTTCTCAGTTGATAGACCCATTGATAGATCCAGATGTTTCTTCAAAGACCAAGATTATAAGAAAGTATCAGCCAAAAAAAGGTAGCGTGACTAGCCAGAATTTCTCCCTAAAATCAGATACCAGGATAAACTACCAAAGTGAATGTGTTTTATAACAAATATAATAATCCATATGTCTATAACCTTATACAGATTTTCATTATATTATAAATTGAGTAACTGAAAAAATTTGAGAAAAATCATAGGATTTTTTTCTTTTTAAAGGTGCATCATGATTGCAGTATCTTTTTGTATGCTTTCTGTAAGTGAAGAATAATGTTATTTTTTAATTATTGAAATATAATGAGGATATAAGTCTTCCCTTGTAGCTCCTGCCTGCAATGCAGGAGACCCAGTTTCATTTCCTGGGTTGGGAAGAACCCCTAGAGAAGGAAATGGTAATCCACTCCAGTCTTTTTGTCTGGAGAACCCCATGGACAGAGGAGCCTGGCAAGCCACTCTCCATGGGGTTGCAAGAGTTGGACATAAGTTAATGACTTAGTGGTTAAACCACCATCAATGAGGATATAGGTATATGCATAGTAGCATGATATGATTGATGGAAATCATGAACACGTAATTTTTCCATAAGAAAAAGAAAATACCATGGTTCATAAAAAGAAAATCTAGAAGAGAATTATGTACATTTCCACTAGAAGTTACCAAACCATCATCCATTACATAGAGAGAGAAGATAACTTGTATGTTAGTTTACTGTAAGGGCTTTGCCAGAATAAATTCACTCTCTAGTTACTTAATAACTCTGATGGATTGATTATAGACTTAATGTGTAAATTCCTAGTTTCTTGTTTTAAAAAGATAAAGCTATTCAATGATTATTAGTGGTCTTTAGAGAGACTTAGAGAATTACATAAATTAATATCAGCTCTTCTGACTGAACTTCCTATGGAACTTTCAGGAAAAGGCTGAAACTCCAAGACTATGCAACAGACTTCAGATTTCCAGCAACCCATGAAAAACTCAATAATAAATGTTACTTTCTCCAAAGAATATCAAGCAAAGCAGATTGCTACTCTAATTGCTTTCTAATTTCTTTTATTTTCTCCAAATTTAAGTTGAAAAATACAGCATTTTTAGCAAGATCACAGTAAGCTCATCTGCTCGTTACCACCCAATTCCATAGGAAAACTATTGGAGAGCCACTGGAATCTTTTCTGAGATAGGAAGTATATGAGGTAATTCCATTCAACATCTTTATAAAATAAAAATGACTGGCTTCAATTTGTGATTCACAGATGCATGTTTTTGATTTATAATATTTAATTTAGGACAAGCACTCATGTCTCTTCTTTTGCAAACACTAGAGACTGCTATATTTTAAATTCCTTAATAAGATAATAAGCTATGTTGTTTTCATATCATGTATTTGTAACAAATACCAGAGACAGATTTGCCTTTATTAGTTGAGAAAGTCAAAACCAGCCACCCATGATGCATTTTCATTAGTTCTAGGAAGATCCTCATCAGCAATATTGTTTGCCCACCCAATGTCACCTCAATCTTCCCCAAATAAATACCTCTCCTATGCCTAACCATCTACCTGAAACTGGACAATTGAAAGTCATTTTTACTTAAACTGTTTGTCTTGTCTAATAAAGCAAATAAGTCTGGGAGAAGACATAAGAAATGATATTACATACGCCACTTACATCTCAACAAATATTTTAAAAATAGTGTGAGGCAACATTCAAAAGACTAGAGACAAGAAAAGGAGAAGTTATATTTCTGCCCTCAATCACTCCCAGAGGTCTTTTAGACCTCTATGACAGAAAGGATTTGAAAAAGTCCAGTAAGGCTGGATTTTAGGAAATAGTTGGAGAAGTAGAGAGAGAGAGAGAAACTCTCAGGTTTTCTTTAGTCTGTCACTGGGCTCCAGTGAAAGTGAAAATTGGATTCCAGGTATTGTGCATCAGGTCCATGATAGCATTGATCTTGGTGACAACCCTGCAAGCTGGGTGAGAGTATTACTCCCATTTTACAGACAAGGAGGACAATGCACAAAGAGATGAAGTAATTTGCCCAAGGTTGCTGAACTCAGAAAGTCTCAGAGACAAGCTTCAAACCAGCGAACCTGCTAACATCTTTTCGGTGTAGGGAGTAAGAGAGGAAGGGTCCACGAGAATGGAGACATGGGAGGTCTTTGGAGAGATCTGAGGTGATCAGAGCAGTGAGTGCTGAGCCTAAGTTTAAAGCAGGTTCACCAACACAGACATGTGCTTAGTCTCAGGTCCAGCCTGCAGGGTCCACTGAAGCACAGTGGAGAATACACCTTTGCCCATTAGGGCCAGAATTCCCTGTCCTCAAAGGGAGCATTAAAGCTTAATCTCCACGTCTCTCATCTCTGACTACTATTGGCCAACACACAAGTGTAAGCTACTGAGGTCACCTATTTGGTGCAAGACCATCATTCCCATAACACACTGCTTCCCTGCCCAGCCTCTGCTGCAGAAGCAAAGCGTCAGAGCAAGGAAATGCCTTTTACCCTCCATCCTCTTTATGGAACATCCCTTCCCCTCCTTGCCTTAACTGAAGCCATGAGGATGAACTCCTCAGAGACCTCTCACATGAGGCTGGTGAACTCTTTGCCTCCTATGGCAAACTCCAGAAGTGTATTGGGCAATGGTTCTGTGAAAAGTCTGCAGTGGAGGAGACCCGGGTTCGATTGCTGGGTGGGAGAGAGGCCCTGGAGAAGGAAATGGCAACTCACTCCAGAATTCTTGCCCGGAGAATTCCATGGACAGAGGAGCCTGGTGTATTGCAGTGCGTGGGGTCACAAAGAGTCAGACATGACTGTGTGACTAACATGTTCACTTTCTGTGAAAAACAGCACCGTCTGCTTTGAAGTTTATGCCCTTTGGTCAAAGCATTCCCTCCTCCTCACATTTTCATGGGTTCCTGTTTAATCCTTCTCTCTCCCCACGTCTTGGCCACCAGCCTTGTCCTGGCTCTTGATGGCTTCACTTCCTCTTATTCAATAACATATTCATCTCCTCAGCAACCTTCATCCTCAGTCACAAGGAAAACTGTCACCGTGCAAAACTTCTCCACCTCCAAAACTTCCTACTCGAGTGTCCGCCTCCATTTCTCAAACGTGCTTTTCCAGCCACTCTTATCACGACTGTGGTTCAGCTTTCTCAGTGTGTTACCCCACTCCCTGCTTTCCTCTCTCCCCATCCACCAGTCTCCTGCTGTTCACACTCCCTGGGTCTTATTGTCATGCGACGGCCACCATATCAACAAAAATCTTGCCAGTTCTCTAGTTGGATTTTGAGGCCTGTGTTTCTGTCACATGCCCTGGAAAAGTCCTACCCTGGAGGCCCCAACTGTGCTCTTTTTATATGTCTGTACCCAAGTAGTCAAGGAACTCTGAGGAAGAACAAGCAACAAAGCATCATGATTCGCTAGTCAAGATAAGCCATCTCCGACGGGCCCTCAAGTGTGTCTTAAAAGAGTTAGTCGCTCAGTCGTGTCTGACTCTTTGACTCCATGTACTATAGCCTGTCAGGCTCCTCTGTCCATGAAATTCTCCAGGCAAGAATACTGGAATACTCTTCTCAAGTGTATCTTGCTGCTGCTGCTAAGTTGCTTCAGTCGTGTCCGACTCTGTGCGACCCCAGAGACGGCAGCCCACCAGGCTCCCCCGTCCCTGGGATTCTCCAGGCAAGAACACTGGAGTGGGTTGCCATTTCCTTCTCCAATGCATGAAAGTGGAAAGTGAAAATTGAAAGTGAAGTCGCTCAGTCGTGTCCAACTCTTCGCAACCCCATGGACTGCACCCCACCAGGTTCCTCCGTCCATGCGATTTTCCAGGCAAGAGCACTGGAGTGGGATGCCATTGCCACCTTACTAAACTTGGAGGACATCTTGCAGATATTCCTTCTTCCTCATCTTTAGGTTTCCTACCAAGCTATCTGCCCAGCACTCCAATTGGTCTGCCTCAGCCACAGTAAATACTCTTTCCTCAGAGGGATAGTCATGACTTATCTGAGAACAGGGGTGTGACTTTACATGGAACCGATGCTACATTCATTTTCAGTAGTCCTATGGGCTTTCCTGGTGGCTCAGGCAGTAAAGAATCTGCCTGTATTGCAAGAGACTTGGGTGTGATTCCTGAAAGGGGAAGATCCCCTGGAGAAAGGAATGGCTACCAACTCCAGTATTATTGCCTGGGAAATCCCATGGACAGGGGAGCCTGGAGGGTTACAGTACATGGGGTCAAAAACAGTTGGACACAACTGAGTCCACTTGCACTTTGGGGACTTTTCTGGCTGTTATCATGGCAGTCATAGCCCTGGTGGGTGTGTCTTTAGCATTCTAATGTATTACAATGAGTGTATAAGGAGATTCAAGGTCTACTGGAAGTCAAGACTTTCACCATCTTGGGCCTAGCAGGTTCTATCCAGTTCTTGCTTTGTTCTCTCTGCAGCTTCCTCCTGAAACTTAGATAAGAGTAGTTGGTTTCCATCAGGGAGAGGCAGGGGTATGATTCTGGGGCAACAGTCTTGGTAACACTTATGCACTGTGCTAAACACATCCTTTGATTCTCTCCACAATCCCCCACCCCCATCCCGAGACAGGCATGTTCTCTAATTTTCAGATTAGCATATTGAGGCTCTAAGAAGTTAATGCTGTCCTCAGTTCACAAAGCTAACTACACAATAGAGGTGGGATTCCAAGGTCTTCACCTGCCTTACACAAAGGGCACTCATTCTCCCTCATTGATTCATATCTTAGTTATCTCAGTAACCTAATATGAACATTCTCAGGAAAGCCATCTTGGATTTTGACCTTCCCCATCTCCCCACACCAAGTGGTTTCCATGCCTTGCATGTGTTTTTTTTTTTTTTTTTCCTACAGTTAAATAGTTAGAATAGGAAAAAGGAGTCCAAAATGGCGGTGGCTAAAAGACAGACAAAGAAAGGAAAGGCCTGCGAAAAGGAAGCAAAGGAAATATCCTTGGACCTGAGTGAGAACCTCGGGTGAAACAAACATGCTCCCCTGCTGCCTAGCCCTAATTTGCATAGGGCAGGCTCAAGGGGGAGGAGGCAAAAGGTATAAAAAGAGGGAGCCAAGACTTGTTGAGGCTCCTCCTTTGGGGTTGGCCTGCCCTCATGCCTCTTGCTGCAGCAAGACAAAACCAAGGAAATTACACACTTGCCCAGCACTATAAACTAGGCTGCTTCGTCTAGGATAACTTGGGTCTCAAGTCCATAGTCATTGTCTTTGTATGTCCAAGGAAACATTAAGAAATGTCTTCCCATTACATTTTCCTTTGCAATTTAAAGACAAGCCAGAGCTTACAATCTCAGCTTTTTTTAGAAACTGAAAACTTTGCTGTGATTCATTGAGTATATGTCGAGAGTTAGTTACTTCTGGCTCTTGCTAAAAAATATTCACTGCAGCTTTTATTATTATTCCCTTTTTTCCTAATGAGGTAAGTGAGCCTCAGAGATGTTAAGTAATTTACTTAAGATCAAATTATACTGAAAAACAGATTCTAATCCAAGGCTTTTTGAAAACTGTATGAAAGTCACACTATCTCAGTGAACTCCCAAAGAAGGGCTTTGTGAAACTCTTCCCTTCCCTCTGCCTTCGATAGGAACTGCTCGTTCAAACTCGTGGCTTGGTGCCTGGATTGTGTTTATTTCAATATCCTAGAGGTTTTTATGTAGTCAGGTTTTATGGCATTTCAGAACCACTGCCCTGCCTTCTGGAAGAGTGTCTTGATGTGAAACCTTTAGGATTGCCTTTTAATGAGAACTCCACATCAAAGACCATTTCAAATTATGTTAGGTTCTGATTTAATCCTCCCTTAATCTCCCTGTTGCCAACATCCGCTGGCTCATTGAAAAAGCAAGAGAGTTCCAGAAAAACATCTATTTCTGCTTTATTGACTATGCCAAAGCCTTTGACTGTGTGGATCACAATAAACTGTGGAAAATTCTGAGAGAGATGGGAATACCAGACCACCTGACCTGCCTCTTGAGAAACCTATATGCAGGTCAGGAAGCAACAGTTAGAACTGGACATGGAACAACAGATTGGTTCCAAAGAGGAAAAGAAGTACATCAAGGCTGTCTATTGTCACCCTGCTTATTTAACTTACATGCAGAGAAACTTATATACATCATGAGAAACACTGGGCTGGAAGAAGCACAAGCTGGAATCAAGATTGCTGGGAGAAATATCAATCACCTCAGATATGCAGATGACACCACCCTTATGGCAGAAAGTGAAGAGGAACTAAAAAGCCTCTTGATGAAAGTGAAAGAGGAGAGTGGAAAATGTTGGCTTAAAGCTCAGCATTCAGAAAACGAAGATCATGGCATCTGGTCCCATCACTTCATGGGAAATAGATGGGGAAACAGCAGAAACAGAGGCTGGCTTTATTTTTCTGGGCTCCAAAATCACTGCTGATGGTGATTGCAGCCATGAAATTAAAAGATGCTTACTTCTTGGAAGAAAAGTTATGACCAAACTAGACAGCATATTGAAAAGCAGACATATTACTTTGCCAACAAAGGTCCATCTAGTCAAAGCTGTGGTTTTTCCTGTGGTGATGTATGGATGTGAGAGTTGGACTGTGAAGAAAGCTGAGTGCCGAAGAATTGATGCTTTAGAACTGTGGTGTTGGAGAAGACTCTTGAGAGTCCTTTGGACTGCAAAGAGATCCAACCAGTCCATCCTAAAGGAGATCAGTCCTGGGTGTTCTTTGGAAGGACTGATGCTAAAGCTGAAACTCCAGTACCTTGGCCACCTCATGCGAAGAGTCAACTCATTGGAAAAGACCCTGATGCTGGGAGGAATTAGGGACAGGAGGAGAAGGGGACGACCGAGGATGAGATGGCTGGATGGCATCACAGACTCAATGGACATGAGTTTGAGTCAACTCCGGGAGTTGGTGATGGACAGGGAGGCCTGGTGTGCTGCGATTCATGGGGTCACAAAGAGTTGGACACAACTGAGCGACTGAACTGAACTAATCTCCCTGTTATTCTTATAGATAAGTGGGGGGAGGGGGAAAGTAAAGAAAGTACAGATGAATTCCAAGAAAAGTACATTGTTCTTCCTGAGCAAAGAACAAATGAATAATGTGTTGTGCAAAGTAGAAAACAAAACAGTACACTTGATGTGTATGTAGAAAGTACACACTTATGATGTATATACTTTTTATAGTTTTTACCCAGGGTATGCATTTGCCTCAGTGTGAATTCAGTGGGCAAAAGGAAGGAAGGAAGGAAGGAAAGGAGGAAGGAGACAGTGACAATATCTTTTTAGAATTTCACTAGCTGATCAAAAAAAAAAAAAAAATAGAAGTAGGAAACTTGATGGGAAAGACAAAATGCAGAGGAAGAGAGGAAATAAAAGATTTTTAAAAGTTATAATGAAATTCTGGCTAGCATCAGAAATGTAAGCAACTCTTTTTTATGTCTCTAATTATGTTATTTTTGGTTTCGTTGTTTTTACTAGTGTGTCTGTGTGTCTGTGTGTGCATGTGTTATTTAGAAAACTTAGAATTTGCTATGAATGTCAAGGCATTTTTCAGCCCCTGCTAGGGAAAGCAGATGAATAGGTAGCAAGTAAAAATATAGGCTCTATTATATTCAGCTTAAAAAAAAAAAAAACTATATATATATATATATATAGTTTTTTTTTTTTTTTTAAAGAAGAAGGAAAATCACCCTCTGGGGAATTTGCATACCAGTCAGACTCTGCTGGCTGCGGTGGGTGGCTCTGGCTGAGAGGCAGCTCTATTCTTAGACGTCTGTGCTGAGGATGGAAATTGTTCACTGCTGCTACAGGACCTTCTTCTAGTCAGTGCTTTTAACGGGGTTCACCTGTCAGATCAAATTTCCCAAACCTGCGTAAAAGGTGATTGTAATCAGACATGTCATTCCCTTCTGCTCATGGCAAATCTCCAAACAGGGCTCTTTCTGTCAGTAAAGTACTGAAGTAGTCTTTCCCTTCCATTAAGAGGATTGCTTTCATTTTAGGGGCTCAGGGATTTTTTTTTTTCTTTTTCAGTTTTTTTCACTGTTCTTTTTGTTAACAAAAATGTATTACAAGTAACTATGGTTTCCTCTGGTTTAAAAAAAATTCAAAGTGCCTCTTTCCTTTGAGTAACAGCATTGATGGGCCTGAGTTTCTGAATGTGTGGCTCTTGAATACAAACCAATTGATATGAAGGATTGATTTAGTCAACAAGGCAAGAAGAGTCTTTGGTGCCTATTTCAACGCTGTTTCTACTTGAATAAATACATAGCTTAAAAAGCCAAAAGATAGGTTGCCAGTAGTCTATCTAGTGATTGAAACTGAGTCTTTAAGATATACATTTTTAATGTATCAGAATATTTACATAAGTTTAAAGTAGCAAATTTTGTTTTAAGCTTTAGTAGACTGTCCGACACCCATGCCTTTTGGGAAGCCTACAGCCTGTCTGACTTGGTTTTCGTTATCTGAAACTGCCTCAGAATTAGGGAAAGAGATGTAAAGCCATTTTCAAGATGAGAATTCCTCAATACAACATTTTTGGACTCTTTTCTCTTACTCTTAAATCCTGGACTACATAATCAAAAACATATGTGAAGAAAGCAAATATGAAAACTTCCTTGATGATTCTAAATTGGTGCTTATCACACCATCATTTTGTCATTTGACCAGTAAAGACATGAATCTGGGGGAGTTAAAACAAAAGAAGTAGATACATTATAGAAGGCTTATTAATTTATAAATGAATGATGTTAAATGTGAATTCTCCTGGACTCAGAGGGAAACTTGGGAGAAACATAAAACCACCTTCAAAGGAAATGAAATGAGGAACAAATGTGATATTTGGGCCTTAGGAAAATATGAAGGTCAAGTGTACATGAGATAGAGATATACGATATTGCTATTTGATTTTCTATTTCAATGTGTACAGTTGTACCAAGTATCCTTTTTCAAGAGCATAGTTCTTTTGCAAAAAGATTTCCCTCCAGGAATTTAAATATGTAAGTGAATGGAAGTACACAGCTTCAGAAGAAAAATTGCTTTTAATAAAATGACTGAGAGAAGTTTGGAGAAATGTACTTAACCAATGGTTCGTGGATTTTGAGATTTCATACACTAATAAAATTTCTATCCTTAAAAAGGCACAAGGCTCATGAAAAGAAACAGTTTTTTTTTATTTTTAATCAAGGACATATACCTTTATTTAAAACTGCACCCTTAATACAAGGGGCACAGGTTCAATCCTTGGTTGAGGAACTAAGATCCTGCATGCTGCATGACACAGTCAAAAAATAAATAAACTTTTAAAAAGACAAATACTTTTAAGAAAAACTCTCTGAATTACTCTCTTCACTTTCCCATGAGCAGGAAAGGTTAAAAAGTCCTGGCCAAATAGCAGTCATTGATTAAACATTTAAAACATGAACTACTTGGCTGACCAAAACAATGTCAGTTATAAATGAGGAAAATTTGGTCTCCATTTATAAGGATGCATAGAAAAATTAATCTGACTAATCCCACAAATATTAGGGGCACTGTTATTTGGTATATTGTTTTTTCCTTTATCTTAGCACTTTTTTTAAATTGGAAGACAATTGCTTTACACTATTGTGTTGGTTTCTGCCATATATCAACTTGAATCAGCCACAAGTATGCATATGTCCCCTCCTTCCTGAATCCCTCTCCCATCTCCCTCTCCATCCCACCCCTCTAAGTTGTCATAGACCACTGGGTCGGAGAAGGCAATGGCACCCCACTCCAGTACTCTTGCCTCGAAAATCCCATGGGTGGAGGAGCCTGGTGGGCTGCAGTCCATGCGATCGCTAGATTCGGACACGACTGAGCAACTTCACTTTCACTTTTCACTTTCATGCATTGGAGAAGGAAATGGCAACCCGCTCCAGTGTTCTTGCCTGGAGAATCCCAGGGACGGGGAAGCCCGGTGGGCTGCCATCTATGGGGTCGCACAGAGTCAGACACGGCTGAAGTGACTTTGCAGCAGCAGCAGCAGGGCACTGGGTTGAGCCCCCCGTGTAACACAGCAAATTCCCACTTGCTACCTATTTTACATATGGTAATATATATGTTTCCATGCTATTCTCTCAATTCATCTCACCATCTCTTTCCCTCACTGTGTCCATAAGTCTGTTCTCTAGGTTTGCATCTCCATTGCTGCCCTGCAAATAGCTTCATCAGTACCATCTTCCTAGATTCCATGTGTCTCTTTCTGACTTACTTCACTCTAATAGCCCCTAGGTTCATCCACCTCATTAGGACTGACTCAAATGCATTCTTTGTAACAGTTGAGTAATATTCCATTGTATATATGTGCCACAATTTCTGTATCCATTCATCTGTTGATGGGTATCTGGTTGTTTCTGAGAGAGTCAATTCTTAGGCAGGTTGATGAGAAGTCTGGGGTCTCGGAGGAGTTGAAAAGGGTCTGTGGCTCTTGAGAAGGAGAAAAGGATAAAGTTTTTTTCTACATTCCTTCATCTCATAAAATGGCTTTTTTCTTTAAGCCTAGAGCTGATGATTACAAAACAAACAACTCAGGTTAAACTCTGTACCAGTGATTATATAACAACAATGTATCCTGCTCCAGGACATGTTTCTACTTCTTATGACCCTTCTGACTAATTCTGTCATCTTTAAATGTATATTATGGCAGTGGGTCTAGTAAGATTTTTCTATTGTTAGCTCTAATCCCTTATCTTAAAATGAAAATCATGGGAGTGGGTCTGGTAAGACCTTTACAAAATTGAGACATTCTTTTGATTTACTGTAATAACCAATTGAAAAAGTATATAGCTCTCTTGCTAAGACTAGCAAAGGGGCATGCTCTATCTCCCTTCTGATGTCTATGTCAGAAGCTTCCTCTGTCTCTTTTTATAGTTTAATAAAATTCTGCTATAGCAAGGAGAGACGAATCTTTTTAAGAAAATTAGAGATACCAGGGAAACATTTCTTGCAAAGATGGGTACTATAAAGACAGAAATGTTATACACCTAACAGAAGCAGAAGATATGAAGAAGAGGTGGCAAGAATACACAGAACTATACAAAAATGATCTTCACAACCCAGATAATCACGATGGTGTAATCACTCACCTAGAGCGAGACATCTGGAGTCCAAAGTCAAGTCACTATGAACAAAGCTAGTGGAAGTGATGGAATTCCAGCTGAGTTATTTCAAATCCTAAAAGATGATGCTGTGAAAGTGCTGCACTCAATTTGCCAGCAAATTTGGATAACTCAGCAGTGGCCACAGGACTGGAAAAGGTCAGTTTTCATTCCAATCCCCAAGAAAGGCAACGCCAAAGAATGTTCAAACTACCACATAATTGAACTCATCTCACATATTAGCAAAGAAATGCTCAAAATTCTCCAAATGAGGCTTCAACAGTACATGAACCAAGAATATCCAGATGTTCCAGCTGGATTTAGAAAAGGCAGAGAAATCAGAGATCAAATTGCCAATGTGTGTTAGATCAACACAATAAAAAAAGCAAGAGAGCTCCAGAAAAACATCTACTTCTGCTATATTGACTAAGCCAAAGCCTTTGACTGTGTGGATCACAACAAACTGTGGAAAATTATGAAAGAGATGGGAATACCAGACCACTTGACCTGCCTCCTGTGAAATGTGTATGCAGGTCAAGAAGCAACAGTTAGAACTGGACATGAAACAAGAGACTGGTTCCAAATTGGGAAAGGAGTACATC
>SJYT01081327.1:523211-540552 GCA_006410635.1 Cephalophus harveyi
AGTACATCATGAGAAACGCTGGACTGGAAGAAACACAAGCTGGAATCAAGATTGCCGGGAGAAATATCAATAACTTCAGATATGCAGATGACACCACCCTTATGGCAGAAAGTGAAGAGAAGCTAAAAAGCCTCTTGATGAAAGTGAAAGAGGAGAGTGAAAAAGTTGGCTTAAAGCTCAACATTCAGAAAATGAAGATGATGGCATCTGGTCCCATCACTTCATGGGAAATAGATGGAGAAACAGTGGAAACAGTGTCAGACTTTATTTTGGGGGGCTTCAAAATCACTGGAGATGGTGATTGCAGCCATGACATTAAAAGGCACTTACTCCTTGGAGAAGGCAATGGCAACCCACTCCAGTACTCTTGCCTGGAAAATCCCATGGACGGAGGAGCCTGTTAGGCTGCAGTCCATGAGGTCGGTAAGAGTTCGGCACTGCTGAGCAACTTCACTTTCACTTTTCACTTTCATGCATTGGAGAAGGAAATGGCAACCCACTCCAATATTCTTGCCTGGAGAATCCCAGGGACGGGGTAGCCTAGTGAGCTGCTGTCTATGGGGTCGCACAGAGTCGGACACAACTGAAGTGACTTAGCAGCAACTCCTTGGAAAGAAAGTTATGACCAACCTAGATGGCATATTCAAAAGCAGAGACATTACCTTGCCAACAAAGGTCCATTTGGTCAAGGCTATGGTTTTTCCAGTGGTCATGTATGGATGTGAGAGTTGGACTGTGAAGAAAGCTGAGCGCAGAAGAATTGATGCTTTTGAACTGTGGTGTTGGAGAAGATTCTTGAGAGTCCCTTGGACTGCAAGGAGATCCAACCAGTCCATTCTAAAGGAGATCAGTCCTGGGTGTTCTTTGGAAGGATTGATGCTGAAGCTGAAACTGCAATACTTTGGCCACCTGATGCAAAGAGTTGACTCATTGGAAAAGACTCTGATGCTGGGAGGGATTGGGGGCAGGAGGAGAAGGGGATGACAGAGGATGAGATGGCTGGATGGCATCATCGACTTGATGGACATGAGTTTGAGTGAAATCCGGGAGTTGGTGATGGACAGGGAGGCCTGGCATGCTGCAATTCATGGGGTTGCAAAGAATTGGACACGACTGAGAGACTGAACTGAATCCACATTATTAATTATCTTCTCTTTTCAGGCTTTGGGAATAGAGTGGTGACAAGACAGTACCTCTTCTCTTAAAATGTACATCCTACTGGGAGACCAAATAACCAAACAAAACAGATAATTTCAGATAAAGCTAAGTACCAAAGCTGAAAGACAAGATTGGCATGTTCAAAGAAGAAGAGAGAGGTCATCGTGGCTAGAGCTTAGTGAGACAGAGAAGGGAGAATTCGGGCTACAAAGTAAGTCAGGGACAAATCATATGAGGTGTAGAGATCATAATAAAAGTGTAATGAGAAACCATCAAAGAATTTGAGGTAGGGGAATTACATGATTTTATTAGCTGTTCACAGTCCAACTCTCACATCCATACATGACCACAGGAAAAAAACCATAGCCTTGACTAAACGGACCTTAGTCAGCAAAGTAATGTCTCTGCTTTTGAAAATGCTATCTAGGTTGTGAGTCTGAGTGAACTCCGAGAGATGGTGATGAACAGGGAGGCCTGGCGTGCTGCGATTCATGACTCATTCATCATTTTTATTGACAAAAGAAAGCCAATATTGCCTTCAATAAATCAAAGCTTTTGTGATAAATCCAAGTAAAGGCAATTAAGCTTTCAATAATGTATCTTTGTAAATTACAAGGTTTCCTATATTTTAGAGCTTGAATAATTTGATCCACCAATTGTTGATCACTCACACCTATTTTTACAATATGAAGTAAATAAATCAATAGTTGCCATGTTAGAAAATTAGAAAATTCTTGTTTTAATATTTTTTCTACAAATGTAGACGCTTGAATGACCTTTTGTAAATCAGAGCCTATGTCATTCATCCCTATTACCTATCCAAACAGAAACAGTTTGTTCATTTTTTTAGTTCAGTAAATTTTGTTGTTATTGTTCTAAGCAAAATTTTAAGTTTCTGTAGAAAGACCAAAAGCACATAAATCTTATTTCTGTAGGTGAGAGTACAGTTTTGAGAAAGTCATTTCCATAAGAGTAAAATTCTAGAATTCTAAAAAAATAATTTATTAAAAGGAAGAGTTGCTTCTTCTTACCTTGCAAATATAGAAAAACTAAACTACTCTGTAAATGTTGCCGTGTTTCCTAAAATTGTCTTCAAATTTGAATAATAGTCTACCGTGATACCTTGGGGCAAAAAATGTACGATGAAAGTAAAATGGGGATCATACATTTTAATGTAACCATTTTACAATTTTAAAGTGAATCATATGATCTACAAGTTATTTAAATCATCTTCCTGCCTTCAAGCATGAGGAACTATTTTTAAAACTGAACTTGAGTGTTTGCCACATCAAAGAATTAATGACAAGTCACAAGAACAGAAGTATCTGAGCTAAGGGAGAAAGATATTTTGATGTCTAGCATTTCAAACGATAAAGAATCAGACATTATTATCCCCATTTTATAGATAAGAAATATGACTCAAATGGTTAAAACACAAGTTAAGAAGCCCAGGTTGATTTAGTCCTAAAAATTTTATGGTATTTCCTAAAACACAATTCTGCCATTGCAGCTATTATATATATACTTGTTTACTAAAAATAAATCCTTATATATCCTTAAATAACATTTATATTTTGGCTTATAAGTAAGATGTTTTTATTAGACATGTTTTATTATACTCATGTCTAATATAGGGTAGATACATTGGAAATATGCTATTTAATTAGCTGATAAAGTTTTTCAGTAGGCTTCTACCTACAGAATTAGGCTGTAT
The DNA here is from genome assembly GCA_006410635.1 of Cephalophus harveyi. Classification (NCBI taxonomy): domain Eukaryota; kingdom Metazoa; phylum Chordata; class Mammalia; order Artiodactyla; family Bovidae; genus Cephalophus; species Cephalophus harveyi. The sequence goes on from SJYT01081327.1 coordinate 526,084, forward strand.
AAAATTTTGATATTTAAACATTATTTATGTTCATTTAGAAATGGTAGAAAAATATTTTGTGTAACTTGCTATGGTGATTGTGTTGGACATTGCAAAATGAATCAGTCCATTAAAATGTGCATAAATTCCAATAGTTTTTCAGATAGCCCACCAGAAACTCATGGAAAGATATATGTGTACACTAAGTCACTTCAGTTGTGTCTGACTCTTTGTGACCCCATGGACTGTAGCCCACCAGGCTCCTCTGTCCATGGGATTATCCAGGCAAGAACACTGGAGTGGGTTGCCGTTTCTTCTGACTAGGGATCTTCCCAAACCACGGACTGAACCCTTATCTCATTTTGTCTCCTGCATTGGCAGGTGGGTTCTTTACCACTAGTGCTATCTGGGAAGCCCTGAAAGATATATACACCCAAGCTAGGGAAAAGACTGAAACTCAAAAGTCTCATTCCACTCACATTCAGATCCTTTCAAATCACTTCCAACATGTTTTTTTATGCTAATTTCCTTCATAAGTCCTCTACTCCAGTGAAATCACATGCTTTGAATTCTTCTCTTTTTTTTTTTTTTTTTGGCCCTATGTATCTTCCGGAGAAGGCAATAGCAAGCCACTCCAGTACTCTTGCCTAGAAAATCCCATGGATGGAGGAGCCTGGTAGGCTGCAGTCCATGGGGTCGCTAGAAGTCGGATGCGACTGAGCGACTTCACTTTCACTTTTCGCTTTCACACAATGGAGAAGGAAATGCCAACCCACTCCAGTGTTCTTGCCTGGAGAATCCCAGGGACAGGGGAGCCTGTTGGGCTCCTGTCTATGGGGTCGCACAGAGTCGGACACGACTGAAGCGACTTAGCAGCAGCAGTATGTATCTTCATCACTGAATGGCAACACTCATCCCCTTCTATGCCTGCCTAATTCCTTCCTGCCCTATAGATCTATGTCAGACATCACTGACCTAACCATGACGCATTTCTTCATAAACTCTTTCTCCTCAGTAATTCAACAGCATTCAAAATTATGTTGGTACTTATATGTGTTTTAGGGCAGATGGCTCAGATGGTAAAGAATCCGCCTGCAATGCAGGAGACCCGTGGTTCAATCCCTGGGTCAGGAAGATCCACTGGAGAAGGGAACAGCAACTTACTCCAGTATTCTTGCCTGTAGAATTCCATGGACAGAAGAGCCTGATGGGTTACAGTCCACAGGCTCACAAAAGAGTCAAACAAGACTGAGCAACTAACACTATCACTTTCTATATGTCTTTTGAACAACTAGTATAACTTAATATTATAAAATGAAAGCATGTAGGACTGTAGCTTATATACATAAATATTACTATCTTTCTGTATTATCTTTATACATTAAAATCATAATCACTAAATATTTCTCTAAATATAAATGAATAAAAATTTCTGATTTTCTCTTTATATTCTTTAATGTGTTTTTTATATTTCTGTATATTACCATGTATATATTATCTTTATTTCTCTGAAAAAAATAATTTTTTTATTTTGTTCACTGATATATCCCTAGTGAGTAAACAATGCCAGATGCATATGTGGGGCTCATATGTATAGGATCCCTACTCAGCAGCTATGTTATGTTATGCCAAAAGGCAGAAAGCAAAAGCTTAGTCAATGTTAAACAAACCCAAGAATTTAAAATTTAAGATTTGCTAATTCAGGATTCCCAATACTTTTTTCATTCTTCCTCAGGTTGTAGGGGACTATGCAGTGTAGAGAAAATGGAATGGGGGAAGGTCCTTTGTTAATGTATAGGTCACTGCTTTGTACATCACCGTGTGTGTGTGTTAGCCACTCAGTCATGTCCAAATCTTTGTGACTCTATGGACTGTAGCCCATGAGGCTCCTCTGTCCATGGGATTTTCCAGGCAAGAACTGGAGTGGGTTGCCATTCCTTTTTCCAGGGGATCTATCTTCCTGACCCAGGGACCAAATGCAGGTCTCCTGCATTGCAGGCAGATTCTTTACCATCTGAACTACCAGGGAAGCCCTACTCTCATGATTGTCCCTACATGGATTTGTCAAGATGTTCAGTATTTCTACAAATTGCTGTAAAATAGTCTACAAAGTTGGTGTGGGCACTCCATGCCTTCTTGTCTATACTCAAGGGCTCTTTGAATTTCTCATCCCTCTCTTAGTCACGCCTACCTTCAATTCAGTTCAGTTCAGTCGCTCAGTCATGTCCGACTCTTTGCGACCCCATGAATCGCAGCACGCCAGGCCTCCCTGTCCATCACCAACTCCCGGAGTTCACGCAGACTCACGTCCATCGAGTCGGTGATGCCATCCAGCCATCTCATCCTCTGTTGTCCCCTTCTCCTCCTGCCCCCAATGCCTCCCAGCATCAGGGACTTTTCCAATGAGTCAACTCTTCACATGAGATGACCAAAGTATTAGAGTTTCAGCTTTAGCATCAGTCCTTCCAATGAACACCCAGGACTGATCTCCCTTAGAATGGACTGGTTGGATCTCCTTGCAGTCCAAGGGACTCTAAAGATTCTTCAGCACCACAGTTCAAAAGCATCAATTCTTTGGCATTCAGCTTTCTTCACAGGTGGGCTCCCCTGATGGCTCAGAGGTTAAAGCGTCTGCCTGTAATGCAGGAGACCTGGGTTTGATCCCTGTGTCGGGAAGATCCCCTGGAGAAGGAAACGGCAACCCATTCCAGTATTCTTGCCTGGAGAATCCCATGGATAGAGGAGCCTGGTGGGCTACAGTCCACAGGGTCACAAAGAGTCGGACACGACTGAGTGACTTCACTTTCAGTTTCTTCACAGTCCAACTTTCACATCTATACATGACCACTGGAAAAGCCATAGCCTTGACTAGATGGACCTTTGTTGGCAAAGTAATGCCTCTGCTTTTTAATATGCTGTCTTGGTTGGTCATAACTTTCCTTCCAAGGAGTAAGTGCCTTTTAATTTCAGAGCTGCAATCATCATCTGCAGTGATTTTGGAGCCCCAAAAATTAAAGTCTGACACTGTTTCCACTGTTTCCCCATCTATTTCCCATGAAATGATGGGACCAGATGCCATGATCTTCATTTTCTGAATGTTGAGCTTTAAGCCAACTTTTTCACTCTCCTCTTTCACTTTCATCAAGAGGCTTTTTAGCTGCTCTTCATTTTCTGCCATAAGGGGGTGTCATCTGCATATCTGAGGTTATTGATATTTCTCCCGGCAATCTTGATTCCAGCTTGTGCTTCTTCCAGCCCAGCATTTCTCATGATGTACTCTGTGTATAAGCTAAATAGGCAGGGTGACAATATACAGCCTTGACGTACTCCTTTTCCTATTTGGAACCAGTCTGTTGTTCCATGTCCCTACCTTAGAGAGTATTAAAAAAAAAGAAAAAAAAGACAAACACCTTTGTGCCCTCCAACTCTGAATCTTATGAAGACTCATTCACATAACCCACTACCTAATCCACATTATTGGCCAGCAACAACATAAACTTTACTGAAACTTCTTACCTCCTACTTTTGCTAGTGCTGTCATTCTCTCTTCTTTCTATGAATCATTTCCCTCCTCTACGGTCTGTAACTTGTAGTTTCAGAGCTAGTCCCTACAAAGGAAGAATAGCAATGAATGAATTCCATGTTGGTATTGTAAGTCATGCCATTAAATAGGGTTTCCTACTTCCTGAGCCCATTTGTACTCATAGTTAGAATGGTAGGAACAGGAAAGAAGTATTGGCATGAGTGTAAAGATCTGCTGAGTTCACTGACAGTTTTTTCCTTACCTAAAATTTCCTTTAACTGATTATCTGATTATTTACTATAGTCTTGATGTTTCTAACCTCAAAATAGAAGCCTGTTGTTGTTTCTTATTCAAAATTATAGATAGAATATAACAAGACTTCTTTGTACAGAGCTTCAAAATAATAATAGACCTGCATCACACTCATAATTTCTTTCAAAATGGCTGCCTTGTGGACTTAAAGCCAAGTTTCAGAAGCAGATGCATGTTTAACCAATAAGTTTAACCAATTATTGTGATTGTGCAAGGTCAGATCCCTGTAATAAATCACTCATCTTCCCAGGTGGTACTAGTGGTGAAGAATCTGCCTGCCAATGCAAGAGACATAGAGACACAGATTCAATCTCTGGGTCAGGGAAGATCCCTTGGAGAAGGAAATGGCAACCCACTCCAGTATCCTTGCCTGGAGAATCCCATGGACAGAGGAGTTTGGTGGGCTACAGTCCATGTGGCTGCAAAGAGTCTGACACAGTGGAGCAACTGAGCACACACACACCTGTATCACACCCAGGGCCGCTGCATCTGGAACAAACCCTGAACGACACACTCCCCTCCTTCCTTTTATTTTTTTTTAACAAATTCCTAGCATGCCTGGTTTTTCTGTTGTTATGTATAAAAATAATTGCAAAAAGAAGGCTTGTTATACATAACTTGTACCTAATAAGCACTCACTATTTTACTACACTGACCTTAAAAACCAGAAATTGATATAAGCATTAATGTTCTACACAGTCATGAATCTCTTGATAAATGTGGTCAGGAAAGAGCAAAAGGGTGAAGGGACATTCGAATAACTTTTGGTGCATGAGTAAAACCTGTTAAAAAGAATTCTCCAACAAGTATCCATGCTCAGAGAAGAGGCATTCTGGGGTGCCATCATGATAGTGTCATGAAGGAGGCTAACAGAAGATTGCTTCTCAGGTTTTAAAATCCACTGGACATTTAATGAACATACAAATCAAAAAATTTAGAAGCACAAAAATCTCCATTTTTAAATGATAAAAATATATTGAAAATTAATAATATTCACTAGTAATGGTAATAACAAAAGTAGTCTCACATAAATGTTGGATAAATGGCATGACATTTTTCATCATGACTCCTATATTCAGCTTAATGGCAAATAGCTATAAATAAATGTCCACACCTGATGGGTTTTGTTTCTTATGTTTCTTCTATTAAGTTAGAAAACCTTAACTCATAATAATTCAACATAAACGTTTGGTGGCTTTGTCATATTTCTGGGCATCATTATTTAAAAAAAAATGCCTGAGAATAGCACAATGATTTCTCATTGAAGAAAACTTGTCCTCTGTATACACTAAATTGATGAGCATATTAAATTAGGGAGAATTTGGCCTGGAAAATTATTTTTTCATATACTGTGGTATATAATTCAAATGTGATTTTAAAATATGAATAATAAAGTTTTGGAGGGGCAAAAAACAATGATTGAGTGGTAGGAGTTAAACTTTATTCAGAATTATTTTCTTTGCTCTTCAGAAACTTTATTGCAAATATTTTAAAAGACAGTGCAATATACAAATGGATTATAATACAGTCAAACTCTATCTTTAAAATACTGATATATTTAACAAACAAATTATAGTAGTTTTTCTCTGAAGAAGTAAATCAGATACTTTACGATTCAAAATACATCACTAAGACCCACTAGTATGTCAGTTGAAGATGGCATCAAGATTCTTTTAAAGCCTATTTTCAGCTCAGAAATATATGAGAAAATTTTTCCTTCAAAACCAATAAATTTTAGTCACTGTACATTTCTTCACACAGTACTCTGAAAAGACACACAATCATTATCTGTGAGTTGATAATATTCACTATTTTCAGAGCTTTCATCCACACTGAACAAAATCTCACAGGTAATGCTGTTTGTCACCAGTTCTGAGGAACTAAGTTTCTGTAGACCTGCATATAGATGCTAGCATATTTTGAGAAGGAAAAACCTGCTTTAAAACTTACAACTAAGAGTGCTCCACAAGTGCTGATGCCCTGCCTTCTGATCTTGATGAGCCTTTTCTAGTCTACACACCATGGATCATAAATGGATAATTTAACCAAATAACCAAAATTATCTTGTATCTTGGTTTTCAGTTATAGAGACAGCAATAGTGTTCAATACTTCTTCATCACATACATGTAGACATGTAAAATTGAATCTTAGTCTGCTTAACAGTAACTTAATTTAACTGTGAAAGTATTAGTCATTCAGCCATGTACAACTCTTTGTGACCCTATTGATTGTAACCCACCAGGCTCCTCTGTCCATGGAATTCTCCAGGCAAGAATACTGGAGTGGGTAGCCATTCCCTTTTCAAGGGGATCTTCTGGAACTAGAGATATAACCCAGGTCTCCTTTTTTGAAAGTGGATTCTTTGAAATCTGAGCCACCAGATCAACTGCAGAAAATATTAAAATCTTTATCCCATCCTCAGTTGATGTTATTCTTCCATACTGAATGTTATTAACATTATGAAACATCCAACGGTGACATCCAATAGAAGATATTTGCTAATAGTAATATTCCTACTTTTTTTCTCAGAGTGATAGTGCTGAAGTGGTAGTTTAAATAGCTCTTCAGTTAAGGAATTATCCTCCAATTAAAGATAAATTTTAAAAAATAGCTTTTCAGAAGCCTAGGACAGGTATCTATTCATGACATGAATGAATTTTAAAAATACATTATTTCTCTCTATGTTTTGTTTAAATTTTGCTATCTCCCACCATAATTGTGCAGTAGTATTTAAGGAGACAACTGAATAATTTTCTATGATGAATTTCACTTTGAACATAATTAGAAAAAAACTCAGATGATTTATGAAAAGTCATGTACAGAGCTTTAAAGCTTTTCAAAATTTCATAAAGAAACTATATTTGACACTATAAGTGAATAACTATTGGTTTCCTATCCAACAAAATCTAAAGATTATGAATAAAGCTAGTAGAGGTGATGGAATTCCAGCTGAGCTATTTCAGATTCTAAAAGATGATGCTGTTAAAGTGCTACACTCAACATGCCAGCAAATTTGGAGAACTCAGCAACGGCCACAGGACGGGAAAAGGTCAGTTTTCATTTCAATCTCAAAGAAGGATAATATCAAAGAATGTTCAAAATACCACACAATTGCACTCCTTTCCCATGCTAGCAAGGTAATGCTCAAAATCCTTCAAGCTAGGCTTCACCAATATGTGAACTGAGAACTTCCAGATGTTCAAGCTGAATTTAGAAAAGACATAAAAACCAGAGATCAAATTGCCAACATTAGTTGGATCATAGAAAAGGAAAAGGAATTCCAGAAAAACATCTATTTCTGCTTTATTGACTATGCCAAAGCCTTTGACTGTGTGGATCACAACAAACTGTGGAAATTTTTTAAAGAGATGGGAATACCAGTCTACCTTATTTGCCTCCTGAGAAACCTGTATGCAGGTCAAGGAGAAGCAGTTAGAACCAGACATGGAACAATGGACTGGTTCAAAATTGGGAAAGGAATACGCCAAGGCTGTATATTGTCACCCTGCTTGTTTAAATCATATGCAGAGTATATCATGAGAAATACTGGGCTGGATGAAGCTGAAGCTGGAATCAAGATTGCAGAGAAAAATATCAGTAACCTCAGATATGCAGATGCGACCACCCAAATGGTAGAAAGTGAAGAAGAACTAAAGAGCCTCTTGATGGTGAAAAAGGAGAGTGGGAAATAATGGCTTAAAACATAGCATTCAGAAAACTAAGATCAAGGCATCCAGTCCCATCACTTCATGCAAATAGATGGGAAAAAATGGAAAGAGTGACAGTCTATATTTTTGGCAGCTCCAAAATCTCTGGATGGTGACTGAAACCATGAAAGGAAAAAACTCTTGCTCCTTGGAAGAAAAGCTATGACAAACCTAGACAGCACCTTAAAAGGCATATTAAAAAGAGACATCACTTTGCCAACAAAAGTCTGTATAGTCAAAGCTATGGTTTGTCTAGTAGTGGTGTACAGATGTGAGAGTTGGATCATAAAGAAGGCTGAGTACTGAAGAATTGATGCTTTTAAACTGTGGTGCTGGAGAAGTCTTTTGAGACTCTCTCAGACTGCAAGGAGATCAAACCAGCCAATCGTAAAGGAAACCAACCCTGAATATTCATTGGAAGGACTGATGCTAAAGCTCCAATACTTTGACCATCTGATGCAAAGAGCCAACTCATTGGAAAAGACCCTAATGCTGGGAAAGATTGAGGGCAGGAGGAGAAGGAGCAACGGAGAATGAGAATTGGATGGCATCACTGACTCCATGGACATGAGTTTAACACAACTCTGAGAGATACTGAAGGACAGGGAAGCCTGGAATGCTGCATTCTGTGGAGTCTCAAAGAGTCAGACACAACTGAGTGACTGAACAACAAAAGATATTCATTTTCACTGTTTCCTGTTCAGTTATGTGTGTGAAATAATCACTAATAGTTATTTTTCCCAGTGTCAGGAGACATTTCCCTATGGGTGTCTCAGATCTCTGCATGCTTTCTGAACAAAGGCATTAACACTTTTTGCTCTGGACTTCCTTTTCATATGTAGGGCCTCAATTCTGACTGACAATTGGCTTTCTTGTTCCCAGTCAGCTTCACATATTTTAGGAATGAAATGTTCAGTATGGTCTCTACACTCACATGTCTGATGTGTAAGTTGGTCGTCTGAAATATCTGGGACAAGGCATTCACCCTGTCCTCGTGTGACATCTTCACATATCTAGCTTGAGCCTCTTTACAACATGGGCTTCTTCATAGAACAGTAATCTAGGTAGTCAGGCTTCTTACCTGGTGGGTGGTGGTTTCTTCCCTCTGTCTACCTCAAGCAGATATCCCAAAAGGCCAGGGTGAATACTGTGACTCTAAGACCTAACCTTGGGAGTCCCCAAATTCTGGAAGCCCACAACCTTCTTTCTATTGGCCAAAGAAGTGTTAAGAGCATTCTAGATATAAGAAAGGGAACCAGTCCTCATTGCTTAATAAGAAAAAAAGCCCAAAACGTGTAGTCATCTTTATTTTACCATACCCATATGTACATTCCTGAAACTTGGGAAAAAATTACCTCAGCAGTATTGAAATCTTTATGATTTAGGTTTGCCATGCCAACACCTTCTTACAAATATATATAACATTTAGTCATTTACTTCCATAATATCTATCCTTGGCTCCCTTAATAAATTCTTAGGCTATATAAGTCAACTGAAACCTCTCATGCAATTTCCATATAAGTAAACTGATATTAAGAAATGGCTAGGCTATCTTTAATGTTTTTCCAGAGGGAATCCTGGAAAATAGTATTTCTAATATTTTCCATGCAAATTTTCAATAGAATAATCCACATTGGTGCCAATAAAAACCAGCCAAAGTGGAAGTACACCTGGGGAGAAAATTGATAAAAGTGATAAAATCCAAAGTTATCTTGCTGACTTTAGAACTTTATCAAAGCAGAATAAGACCAAATAAAAAACTTCCTTAAAACCTCACTTTTGTGGAAGGTAATGGACATGAATAACTGATGAGAAATAAGAATTTAAAAACTAAATTCAGTTAGAGATGAAATGAAATGAATTGGAAATATTTAAGAAAAATGTCAGGTTTCCCTGGTGGCTCAGTGATAAAGAACCTACCTGCCAATGCAGGAAACACAGATTCAATTCTTGGTCTGGGAAGATCCCATGTGGTGCAGAGCAACTAAATCCATGCACCACAACTACTGAGCCTGTACTCTAGAGCCAGGGAGGCATAACTACTGAAGCCCAGGCACCTAGAGCCCATGCTCCACATTAAGAGAAGCCACCGCAATGAGAAGCCCGTGCATTGCACATAGAGAGTAGCTCTCACTCAACGCAACTAGAGAAAGCTTGCACAGCAAAAAAGGCCCAGCACAGCCGAAAATAAAAATTTTTTTAAAAGGAAAAATGTCACACAAAAATTTCATTGATACAACGATTATTACAAAAGGGAAAGTGAGAAAGTAAATCTAAAGTCACATTATATAAGTAAAAATATGTATTTATAGAGAAAAATTGGACATAACCCTACACTGACTTATATAAATTCTACTCTCAGCTCATTTTAATATGCTGTCAAAATTAACATGGGGAAGTCAAAACCTCTTCAATCTTTTACTGGTTAATTTAGAATCACAAACACTAAATATTTTTCACTTTGCAGACTTTTCTGTATACATATTAATGTGTGTGTATATATATATCTATATACTGTAAATAAATATCCATTTATAACCTTTATAAAAAGCAAGCATACATGTATATGCGGAAGCTTAAACTCCACTACTTGGACCACCTAATGCAAGAACTGACTCATTGGAAAAGACCCTGATGCTGGGCAAGATTGAAGGTGGGAGGAGAAGGGGACAACAGACGATGAGATGGTTGGATGGCATCACCAACTCAATGGACATGAGTTTGAGTAAGCTCTGGGAGATGGTGATGGACAGGGAAGCCTGATGTGCTGCAGTCCATGAGGGTCACAAAGAGTCAGACACGACTGAGCGATTGAACTGAACTGAACTGATACATCTATATGTACACTTGTACAATGTGTGTGTATATAGTCATACACATATACATATAGGTATGTGTACACCCATATTCACACATATATAACATTCAATATATAAGGTTCATAAATACATGAAATTAGTTTATGGATATATAATTTATATGCTGACTTATAAGTAGATACATAGCTTATAGATGCATAATAGGTCAAACAGTTTGTACTTATAAAATAATGTATTTGTATAACAAAAATTATAAAGATTAAGAATATATATATATACTACAAAGTTAATCTTCCTCCTTTCTCAGTCATCTGGTTCAAATTCCTAGAATAGAGCTGGGATAATAGTTTATGTGTCTTCTCAGAAAGTTTCTGTTTGCATGCATGTGTACACACACACATATCTATATATATATATTTCAAAATAAATGGAGGCATATTTTCCAGAGCATCACAAATAGATTTGTTATATTGCTTTCATGACTTATTTCCATAGTTTACCTACAGTATTTTTTATTTTTTAAGGTATGCTGTTATAATTCATTTTCCCTTCAGTTATTTAACTTTTTCTTAATTAATTATGAGGATTTCACATATTTTATGTGTGCAGTTAACTGTGGGGTTGTTTTCAAATTTTGTTTGCCTTCCAATTTTTCATATTAAAAACAATTTTTGCTACATAGTCTTAAAAATTATTTTGTACAGATTTTATCTTTTGTCTAATTTGAAAATTCCAAATACCATACTTACTGCTGCTGCTGCTAAGTCGCTTCAGTCGTGTCCGACTCTGTGCGACCCCACAGAGGGCAGCCCACCAGGCTCCCCCATCCCTGGGATTCTCCAGGCAAGAACACTGGAGTGGGTTGCCATTTCCTTCTCAATGCATGAAAGTGAAAAGTGAAAGTGAAGTCGCTCAGTCGTGTCTGACCTCCAGTGACCCCATGGACTACAGCCTACCAGGCTCCTCCAACCATGGGATTTTCCAGGCAAGAGTACTGGAGTGGGGTGCCATCGCCTTCTCCCATGTTATACTTACACTGCTTGATTTCTGACACTCCTTATAGCTTTATCTTTTAAAATTATTACTTGTCATTTTTAAACTTAGAAGACAGATCAATAATCGAGTGACTCTTTCTGAAGTCTCAGAAGGAAACCCAACATATAAAATCCAGGAAACACAACAAAATTTATCCTAAAGTTCTTCAGTGGTGAATAATAAATATGAATATTTAGTATCTTGTCTTAGCTCTAAACATTGTACTTCAGTTTATTCTAGTGGCTTTAACAGAAAAGTCATGTTTTCCCCGAACACCACATTCTTATCTATGATTGGAAACTATATTTCAGTCATTAAAGCAGTAGGTATACTACTGCTTACATATTATATGCCTGGAAGGGTTCTAAGTATGCAAATGGTGACAAATAATATAAAATTTAATTTCTATATGTTTAAGGTATAGAATTTCTCATTTGGGGGTGGGGTGGAACATATTACAAACATTAAAACAACTAGAGAATAAAAATCTTTTGTCTCAGAGTCTAATTAAAAATTTTAAGTGACAGAACTTATCTATGAGGGTAAAGTTGGATGAGGAGAACATCCAAGAGTTTGAGCAGTAAATTAACATTTCTATTCTGTAGATAGGAAGAAAATAAGTTTGGAAGTAAAGGGAATTTAGAAAAAAAAATGAATTAGGGTAGATGTGAAAATTAACCTTCCTGGACTGTGATTTTGTGCTGAAAAGTAAGAAGAACAAAGATGGAGGTTAGGCAGAGTCTTAAGTTGTATGGAAGGAAGGAAAGATCCACATATGTTTTTCAGATATTGCATGATAAATTTTAGCGAGATTAGGTTTATCATTTAATGTGATATATATTGGAGGGGGAGCTAGAAGGGGGGAAATCCATTGTTTTAGCGACATTTGTGCCTTAGCTGGAAAATACCTCATATAAATTAATGATGGTAGAAATGGGGCAAGATGATAAAAGTTCTAAGTCTTTACACTGATTTGAGAATGAGTCAAAACTAAAGCCGAGCATCATGGTTTAATCTATATTCTATGTATTGAGAAGAATGTTAATTGAAAAAAGAATGTAGTTTTAGGAAATAAATGATGTATCTGTTATGTTTTAGTGTGGAAGGATAATGCTTTTATTTTAATTTTATACTTTTCTAATTTTGACATAAGTAATAACATTTTCAAGTTGTTTTATGGTAGTTGTAATGTGGCTTAAACCACTGAGTAAAATTTGTATTTAATTGGAATAGTGGGCTAACTTTCTGCAAATTGCCTTTGATGATTAGAAACAGGCAGCATATCTCATATTTGGCACAAAAGCATCTTTAGACATTTTCTTCATCTAAATTAAGTCAGAAGAATTGTTTAGGAAATATTCGAAAGGCTTTTTTAAAATTGCAAGTCTTTTCTCAGGGTGTCTTTTGGACAAAGATATTTTCTTCTCTTTTTTTCTTGTAGAAAGTGAGAGAAATAAGAAATTTACTAAATATTTGCCTTCCTACTTTCTAAATATTATTCATGAAAATATGAAAAAAATGTCTAGCAATATAATCTGTCTCTGAAAATCTTGCTCCCCAATGTTATTTTATGGGAAATTATGCATGTTTGCCAGTAACCTTGATGCCCACCTCGAAGTTAGGCCTATTCTCATAATATCTCTCCTTTCTATCAATCCAAAATATTCTACAATCATCTATCGCTAGGTATTACATGAATATAAAGAAATAAAAGTTACAAGTTTAACTGAGAACCTATCAAATATTCAACCTATTCAATTCCTATGTCCTTTTAATACAGTGGGATTTCAAAATTCACCATAAGTGCCCATTTTGATAAGCATTCTCTTAATTGATGATGGAAACATTCACACTTACAAGTGAGTAATATTGATAGGGATTTCTATGAGTTTCAAAGAAGAAAGATCAAATGTATATTCTCTCTCTCTCTCTTTTTTTTTTTTTTTTTAAAGATGAAAAACATGTGGAATTATAGTTCTCCACCAGGGATCAAATCTGTCCCCTCTGTGGTGGAAGCACAGAGTCTTAACCACTGGGCTGCCAAGGTTTTATATATAAACTCTTCTTATATCTAAACTTTGCTTCATGTGTAACATTTTTTAAAAATTGCCAGCAATTCTAGAATGACTAATTATCCCACTTTGTCCAGGAATGAGGGATTTTCTGAGACTTTTAGTTTTAAAACTAAGCTGGTTACCCTATAAGACTGGACTACTTTATTATGCTATTTCTATATATTCTGATTAAGCAGCAGAGATACCAAATGCTGGTAACATGTCTTCCTTGCTTTTTTAAATTGTATTAACAGGTATTTTCCTTTATAGGAATATTATGGAGAAAAGTTAGAAGCTCCTAACTCGTCTAGATGAGTGAGAACTTAGATCAAGTTCATCCGGCTACATGGTAGTCATAGACAAGAAGAGGGAGACAAAACAGCATCTCTTTCCTTTTGCAGTCTTATGGAATAAGCAAGAGCAATGGATTTTATGAACGATTAAAAAAAAACACCTCAGTTGTGTTGTAAAGCATATACTAGGGTTTATTTCTTTAAGGGGTTAGAAGTCATCAATATGGAAGGGAAAGACTTTTTATGAATAATATATGTTCACGACATTGAAATGTACTTTATCAAAACACTGACATTAGAAAACATGGGATTTTCAACATGCATTTTAATTAAGATCTCCCTGGCAGGTTTAAAAGTATAAATATCAGCAAAAAGACTTCACTTGTACCAAATTTATCAATTCCTATACTTAGCCTCTTCAATAACCCTCTAGTGTTGCTCACTATTATGATTCTGATACTAGCTAAAAACCATATTTGGAATACTGTGCTGATAACATAAGAATGCAAAATTTTAGAAATTCATATTCCAAATTATTTATTGCTGCTGCTGCTGCTGCTAAGTCCCTTCAGTCATGTCCGACTCTGTGCAGCCCCATAGACGGCAGCCCACCAGGCTCCACCGTCCCTGGGATTCTCCAGGCAAGAACACTGGAGTGGGTTGCCATTTCCTTCTCCAATGCATGAAAGTGAAGAGTGAAAGGGAAGTCGCTCAGTCATGTTTGACCCTTAGCGACCCCATGGACT